>QNTS01008244.1:75713-86275 GCA_003317085.1 Hucho hucho | reverse complement strand
GGTAGCCTAGCGGCAGGGGTGGCAGGTAGCCTAGTGGCAGGTAGCCTAGCGGCAGGAGTGGCATGGTAGCCTAGCTGCTGGGTAGCCTAGCGGCAGGAGTGGCAGGGTAGCCTAGCGGCAGGGTAGCCTAGCGGCAGGGTAGCCTAGCGGCAGGTAGCCTAGTGGCAGGTAGCCTAGCGGCAGGAGTGGCAGGGTAGCCTAGCGGCAGGGTAGCCTAGCGGCAGGTAGTCTAGCGGCAGGTAGCCTAGTGGTTAGATCGTTGGACTAGTAACCGAAAGTTTGCTGGATCGAATCCCCGAGCTGACAAGGTAAAAATCTGTCGTTCTGCCCCTGAACAAGGCAGTTAACCCACTGTTCCTGAACAAGGCAGTTAACCCACTGTTCCCCGGTAGGCCGTCATTGTAAATAAGAATCTGTTCTTAACTGACTTGACTAGTTAATTTATTTTTATTTATGTGAGTCTTCAACCCCATTAATTTCCCCCATAGAGGATTCTTCCCCCGATTTAGTTTAGTGGCTGCCAGGCAGTGGTGTAGTAGTGAGTATACGCCGTACACTCACATATTTTTCAGTGGGCATTGCGTATACTCACTTCTTAATCCCCACCATGCGTATCAAAGTAGTGTAGTGGAGTTTTAGTTGTGCAATTTTACATCTAAGATGTTTGGTGCAGTATTCAAGTAAAACAATTTGCTATGTGATGTCTTATGTAAACAAAGCCAGCTGCTAGGCAGGTCTGTCTCACTGTCTATGCTGTTGGATAGAGAACAATCACCACAGCTGTTCACCCCATGTTAGTGGGCATATGTACAGTCGTGGCCAAAAGTTTTGAGAATGACACAAATATTAATTTCCACAAAGTTTGCTGCTTCAGTGTCTTTAGATATTTTTGTCAGATGTTACTATGGAATACTGAAGTATAATTACAAGCATTTCATGAGTGTCAAAGGCTTTTATTGACAATTACATGAAGTTGATGCAAAGATTCAATATTTGCAGTGTTCACCCTTCTTTTTCAAGACCTCTGCAATCTGCCCTGGCATGCTGTCAATTAACTTCTGGGCCACATCCTGACTGATGGCAGCCCATTCTTGCATAATCAATGCTTGGAGTTTGTCATAATTTGTGGGTTTTTGTTTGTCCACCCGCCTCTTGAGGATTGACCACAAGTTCTCAATGGGATTAAGGTCTGGGGAGTTTCCTGGCCATGGACCCAAAATATTGATGTTTTGTTCCCCGAGCCACTTAGTTATCACTTTTGCCTTATGGCAAGGTGCTCCATCATGCTGGAAAAGTTATTGTTCGTCACCAAACTGTTCCTGGATGGTTGGTAGAAGTTGCTCTCGGAGGATGTGTTGGTACCATTCTTTATTCATGGCTGTGTTCTTAGGCAAAATTGTGAGTGAGCCCACTCCCTTGGCTGAGAAGCAACCCCACACATGAATGGTCTCAGGATGCTTTACTGTTGGCATGACACAGGACTGATGGTAGCACTCACCTTGTCTTCTCCGGACAAGCTTTTTTCCAGATGCCCCAAACAATCGGAAAGGGGATTCATCAGAGAAAATGACCTTTACCCCAGTCCTCAGCAGTCCAATCCCTGTACCTTTTGCAGAATATCAGTCTGTCCCTGATGGTTTTCCTGGAGAGAAGTGGCTTATTTTCCGCCCTTCTTGACACCAGGCCATCCTCCAAAAGTCTTCACCTCACTGTGCGTGCAGATGCACTCACACCTGCCTGCTGCCATTCCTGAGCAAGCTCTGTACTGGTGGTGCCCCGATCCCGCAGCTGAATCAACTTTAGGAGACGGTCCTGGCGCTTGCCGGACTTTCTTGGGCGCCCTGAAACCTTCTTCACAACAATTGAACCGCTCTCCTTGAAGTTCTTGATGATCCGATAAATGGTTGATTTAGGTGCAATCTTACTGGCAGCAATATCCTTGTGTGAAGCTCTTTTTGTGCACAGTAATGATGACTGCACGTGTTTCCTTGCAGGAAACCATGGTTGACAGAGGAAGAATAATGATTCCAAGCACCACCCTCCTTTTGAAGCTTCCAGTCTGTTATTCGAACTCAATCAGCATGACAGAGTGATCTCCAGCCTTGTACTCGTCAACACTCACACCTGTGTTTACGAGAGAATCACTGACATGATGTCAGCTGGTCCTTTTGTGGCAGGGCTGAAATGCAGTGGAAATGGTTTTTAGGGATTCAGTTCATTTGCATGGCAAAGAGGGACTTGGCAATTAATTGCAATTCATCTGATCACTCTTCATGACTTTCTGGAGTATATGCAAATTGCCATCATACAAACTGAGGCAGCAGACTTTGTGAAAATTAATATTTGTGTCATTCTCAAAACTTTTGGCCACGACTGTACATTGTCAAATCAAAACCCAAACTTAATTTACCCGCTGTGACACACAAAGTCCAAACTCTGTTTTAGACAAGACTGACTTTATGACCAAAATTATCCTATTTACACTGTAGTCAATTTTCACATTAGAATAAGATAACTGTTTCTGATTCATATCAATGCCACATTTGCTGTTTTCAAAGGCATTTGTTGCTTTATAAAGGCAGTTGCTCTTTTAAGATGCTTTTGGGAAACCGGGCCCAGAATGTTTATCTGAAAATGTTGATAAAATATTGTTTCTTAACATTTTAGGTGCAGCAAATGTGCATACAGCGGTAGAGGCCTATGCACAAATGTTCCGAAATGAAATTTGCGGGACAACGTTGTTCAGAGGCTTCATGGACAGATATGGAAATATCCAATAGAAATGTAGAAAGAAGGGAGATCTAAAGATGCAACACCTATCATGGGTCGCTAATATGACTAGGATAAAGTCTTTAGTTGCTAGAAAAGGAAATAACCAAAAGAACAGGAGAACGCATATGAGGAAGTCTTTGTAAAATAATTGCCTCTAAGTTTCTATTTTAAGATTTTGACTCTAGGCAACTTAGAAGCGAGGTAAGACAATTAAGGAACAGGAAAAACATAGAAATGTTAATGATAGACCTAACCGTCTTCTGGTAGATGGAAATGCTTTCCTAAAACCTTCTTTTTTTTAAATTAAAATGTGTGAATTTGAGTTGAGAAAAAATGAAAACATTTGAAACCTGTGAATTTTCTCACTCAGCTGACAGCCTAATTTACCTAATTTATCCCAATATGGGATTTATCATTTTAGATAAGTCAGTGTCACTTTTTCTCATAGAATTATTTCCTTCGTGGGGCGTTTGGGGAAATTATTAGCAAAATTTCTCCAGGCACCACTACTGTCAGGGTTCAATATTGTGTCGTTACTCACCTAAGTAAAGGTATTATTAGAACGCTGGGGAACTAGTATATGTATGCGCAAGCGATTTCTCCAAAAATCCCAAAATAAATTACTTCTGAGCACTTTGTTTACCGTCCAACTGTCTCTGGTCAATGAGCATGGGCCAGAAGCAGGCCACGTGTCTCTGTGTGTAGGACTGAAGCAAAACCCTACTTTACAGTATCTGAACTAACATGATTCCTCTGTGATAGGGACCAGAATGAGTTGCTGTCGCCTATTGTACGGGATGCTGAAGTGACCAGAGCAGCACGCCGGAAGAGTTCGGTTCAGAAGAAGGCTCAAT
This sequence comes from Hucho hucho, assembly GCA_003317085.1. Taxonomy (NCBI): domain Eukaryota; kingdom Metazoa; phylum Chordata; class Actinopteri; order Salmoniformes; family Salmonidae; genus Hucho; species Hucho hucho. Next base: position 82,649 of record QNTS01008244.1, on the reverse strand, counting down.
TCAACTGTATCCTTATTAAAACCTGCCTGTTGTCTTTGTGGATTGTGCTATGTCTCTGTTTATACCGTTTTAAAGACCTGTGTTACTGATGCTCATTGCTCACAGAGACACACACTGTTGTCCAGACTAATCGTTAGCTAACACAAGGCTCATGGGGGGGCTACTATATGACTGCATGAGGTGTGTCCTTTTTTAGTTACAGTGACTAGCCAGTTCATATTCCCTGACCGTTGTTGTCCAGTCCTTTCTCCTCGTGATGACAACCAAGGTAGTACCACCACGCCTGCCCGTTCCCTGCTCTGTCACACACCTGGATCCCTCTTCAAACAGTCCTGTAAGTCTGTCCTCTTCTTCAATACCAACACAGCCCCTCTGGCTCTGCTATGAGAGCATTGTTTGGCTGAAGGTAAAACCGGTGTCAACTACAATAACAGAAATATAGATTAAAGAAGACTTATGTCCAGTTTCTTAACCCAGACTCTCACCAGCCACTAGTTGGTGTCTCCCAGAATGACTGGAGACAAGGCTTTACTGTTGTAACAGATTGTACTCTATTGTAATTGCTGCAGTGGTTATTCCTACTCCCTCTCCCTACAGTCACCCCGAAGAGTGCTGCTAGGAACCCAGATGTGTCAGCCATCTTGGCGACAGGGCGCAGGACTCCTCGTTTCATCCATACGCCACGACCTCCCCTGGGGAGTATGAGCATGGTGAGGAGATAGATACCAGTCTTGACTGGGTGTTTGTCTGCTGACAGACACTGTGTGGTTCTGTATGTCTCCGAAAGAGGTTGACCCGGAGACAGAAGAATCTAGCCAATAGAATAGCCAATAGAAACCACACTGCATCACCGTTCATCAGTTCTTATTAAAGGTAGACTCCGTGATATGACGTAGATGCACAAGGTAAACGGTATAGTGGGTCAATTTCCGCAACAACTAAAGAACGTTGGAGCTTCGAGGCTAAACTTCTTCACTGTTTTAGTCATGTAGCTACCATGTTGTAAGAGCGTGAAGCGAACCAGATACTGTGTGAGAGTGTTGCATCTTGATCGTTACAAAATCTGCGGTGGTGTTCGCGCAACGTCGTTTCCCTGACCTCTACCTTTTAATCAAGCATGCAACTTTGAGGCTGATCCACACGCTGATTGTTTCTGTGTTTTTGACTTTTATCCTTGTGTGTCGTCTCTGTCTCCTTCTGGGCTCCAGAACCTGGATGACAGTGACTGGACCAACAGCCTGTACCCGTCTCCTCTGTCTGGGCTGGGACTGGGGGACACCAGCTTTACTGACGACATCAACATGTCCTCTGTAATGCTGAAGGAGGAGGATCCTGGAGAGGCTGGTAAGATTTATTTTCTCCCTGGTTGTTGATTGATTGATTTTAATATCACTGATGAGCCAGCTATTCCATTTCCCTGGTGTCCCAGCCAGGTCTGAAAATCAGCACGTATAACTGACTTCAAGGTCCAGATTTAGGGAAAGGGGTTACAGAGGGTAGTGTCGAACAGAGGCTAGGTGTCGTTCTGTAAATGTATAGAATACAACACTGACCTTTTGACCCTACTCTCTCCTGCTGCTCCGGTGTCCTGCAGCGTCAGTCAGTCTGTTCCCAGAGTTCCTCCAGTCCTATCTCAGACACTCCTCCACCGCTGTCTTTGACCTGCTGGAGGAGTATGAAGCGATCTGTCAAGATAAGGTACCGTTTTCTCACTTACCTGACGCATGTTCCCTCTACTGTGTGTGTGTGTTTAGAAGATGTGTGAATGTGCAAGAGTTTGTAGAGTGGGAGGTTTTCTCCTCAAGCGTGGGTATGTGTGTGAGTCATTGTGTGTTTATATGCAGAGCTGTGTGCTGCCCTTATGAACACCCAGTGATAATGGTGCATGAATAGCTATGCTACCCTTATGAACACCCAGTGATAATGGTGCATGTATAGCTATGCTACCCTTAGGAACACCCAGTGATAATGGTGCATGTATAGCTATGTGGCCCTTATGAACACCCAGTGATAATGGTGCATGTATAGCTATGCTGCCCTTAGGAACACCCAGTGATAATGGTGCATGTATAGCTATGCTGCTCTTATGAACACCCAGTGATAATGGTGCATGTATAGCTATACTGCCCTTATGAACACCCAGTGATAATGGTGCATGTATAGCTATGCTGCTCTTATGAACACCCGGTGATAGTGGTGTATTGTGTACCAGGTGGGCATGCTCCAGAGGCTGGTATCGAGGGCAGCGCCAGGGCAACAGAAGTCCTCTAAGACTGCTGGTATGAGATGGCTTTTACAGCAGGAGATGGTCACCTGGCGCCTCATCACTTCTCTATACAGGTTAGTACCGGTCTTGTCTGGCTGGCTGTCTCGCGGTCCGTCTGTCGTTCTTTATACAGGTTAGTGTCTGGCGGTCCGTCTGGCTCTCTCTCTTTTTACCTCTTTCTAGCTCCCTGTCTCTCTCTCTCTCTGGGAAAGCCCATATTTTTCTCTCCGTGCATGTCTGTCTGTTCATGCCTTCCATTCTGTCTCTCTCTCTCTCTCTCTCTCTCCTCTAGGGCTGGGAATTACCAGGGATCCTCTCGCTCTCTCTCTCGCGTGCGCTCTCTCTCTTCCCCCATTAGGGGTGGTAATTCCCTCACGATACGATATTATCACAATATTTACATGCCGATACCATATTTATTGCGATTCTAAACTCAGCAAAAAAACGAAACGTTCTTTCACTGTCAACTGCGTTTTATTTTCAGAAAACTTAACATGTGTAAATATTTGTATGAACTTAAGATTCAACAACTGAGACATAAACTGAACAAGTTCCACAGACATGTGACTAACAGAAAGTAACAGTCAGTATCTGGTGTGGCCACCAGCTGCATTAAGTCCTGCCGTGCATCTCCTCCTCATGGACTGCACCAGATTTGCCAGTTCTTGCTGTGAGATGTTACCCTGCTCTTTCATCAAGGCACCTGCAAGTTCCCGGACATTTCTGGGGGGGAATGGCCCTAGCCCTCACCCTCCGATCCAACAGGTCCCAGAGGTGCTCAATGGGATTGAGATTCGGGCTCTTTGCTGGCCATGGCAGAACACCTGACATTCCTGTCTTACAGAAAAACACGCACAGAATGAGCAGTATGGCTGGAGGCATTGTCATGCTGGAGGGTCATGTCAGGATGAGCATGGTTTGACTTTGTGTGTGTGTGTGTGTGTCCCTCAGAGACAGGATCCAGTCAGAGCTGGAGGATGACATCATGATGGATGTGGCTGTGAGTACAACTCTACAACTCTGACGTCATCAGGGAACTACAGGTGTTTCTTGCTGTGTGATGGGGAGAGAGAGGGAAGGAAATGGAGTAACCATCCTCTCTCCTGTGTGTGTGACTGTCTCTCCTCAGGCTCCCAGTGTTAGTGAGAAGGTGGTGATGGAACAACTCTTCCAGAGAGATGCTGTAGTACGCCAGAGTCAGGTTAGACTCTCACACACACACGTACACATAAAAACACATACGTACACATAAAAAACACACGTACACATAAAAAACACATACAGTCAAGTTTGGACACACCGCCTCATTCAAGGCTTCTTTTTTTTTTTACTATATTCTACATTGTAGAATAATAGTGAAGACATCAAAACTATGAAATAACACATATGGAATCCTGTAGTAACCAAAAAGTGTTAAACAAATCAAAATATATTTTAGATTCTTCAATGTAACCATCCTTGGCCTTTATGTCAGCTTTGCACATGCTTGGCATTCTCTCAACCAGCATCACCTGGAATGCTTTTCCAACAGTCTTGAAGGAGTTCCCACATATTCTGAGCACTTGTTGGTTGAGGTTGGGTGATTGTGGAGACCAGGTCATCTGATGCAGCACTCCATCACTCTCCTTCTTGGCCAAATAACCCTTACACAGCCTGGAGGTGTGTTGGGTCATTGTCCTGTTGAAAAACAAATGATAGTCCCACGAAGCGCAAACCAGATGGGATTGCGTATCGCTGCAGAATGATGTGGTAGCCACGCTGGTTAAGTGTGCCTTGAATTCTAAATAAATCACCGACAGTGTCACCAGCAAAGCACCATCACACCACCTCCTCCTCCATGCTTCACGGTGGGAACCACACATGCAGAGATGATCCGTTCACCTACTCTGCTTCTCACAAACAAAAGATCTCAAATTTGGACTCATCAGACCAAAAGAAAGGTTTGCACCGGTCTAATGTCCATTGCTCGTGTTTCTTGGCCCAAACAAGTCTCGTCTTCTTATTGGTGTCCTTTAATAGTGGTTTCTTTGCAGCAATTCAACCATGAAGGCCGGATTCATGCAGTCTCCTCTGAACAGTTGATGTTGAGATGTGTCTGTTACTTGAACTCTGTGAAGCATTTATTTTGGCTGCTATCTAAGGTGCAGTTAACTCTAATGAACTTATCCTCCGCAGCAGAGGTAACTCTGGGTCTTCTTTTCCTGTGGCGGTCCTCATGAGAGCCAGTTTCATCATAGCGCTTGATGGTTTTTTGCGACTGCACTTGAAGAAACTTTAAAAGTTCTTAATTTTCCGCATTGACTGACCTTCATGTCTTAAAGTAATGATGGATTGTCGTTTCTCTTTGCTTATTTGAGCTGTTCTTCCCATAATAAGGACTTGGTCTTTTACCAAATAGGGCTATTTTCTGTATACCACCCCTACCTTGTCACAACACAACTGATTGGCTCAAACACACTAAGAAGGAAAGAAATTCCATAAATTAACTTTTAACAAGGCACACCTGTTAATTGAAATGTATTCCTCATGAAGCTGGTTGAGAGAATGCCAAGCGTGTGCAAAGCTGTCATCGAGGCAAAGGGTGGCTATTTGAAGAATATGTTTTGTTTAAAACCTTTTGGTTACTACATGATTCCATATGTGTTATTTCATAGTTTTGATGTTTTCACTATTATTCTACAATGTAGAGTAGTAAAAATAAAGAAAAACCCTTGAATGATAAGGTATTCTAACACTTTTGACTGGTCTCTATATATACACACACACCTCCCCTATTATCTGTCTCTAGTGGTACAGTCCTGTTTGGTCTGATGGATGGTTGTAATAGAGACCTTGTACAGTTTTACATAATCGTTTCACCACCTCTCTTAGCTGGTTGTGGATTGGTTAGAGAGTATCGCCAAAGATGAAATCGGGGACTTCTCTGACAACATTGAATACTACGCCAAGTCTGTCTACTGGTAAGTAGCTGGAGTCATTTGAGAGAGACAAGCGCTTGTATGTAGTTCGGAAGAACATGCACGTGCCTTGGCTAATATTATTTTTGGCTTTCAGGGAGAATACCCTTCATGCTCTGAAACTGAGGAGAAACACATCCAGCACAGGCTTCAATGTTCCCCTGGTAACTGAGCTGGTAAGAGGGACCTTTAGGCCTATTCTTCACAATCTAGCTCCCTCTCTCACACACACTCTCTCTCTCTCCTACATACACATGCTCTTATGCCATGATAGGGAATACATTGTTTTACTTAGAACATAAACTAACTCGGTGTGTCTGTAGGATCCTGACGCCCCCATCAGACAGAGGCGTCCCCTGGCAGACCTGGACAGAGAGGATGATGCCAGACTGCTGAAGTACCTGTTCACCCTCCTCAGAGCGGGCATGACTGACGAGGTGAGAAACAGGATACCTCTCAAATGGCACCATTGTTCCCTGTATAGTGCACTGCTGTTGACCAGGCCTCATAGTCCTCTGGTCAAAAGTAGTGCAGTGTATAAGTAATAGGGTGGCGTTTTGAGACTGATCTCAGTACAGCGCCACCTGGTGGATGGGAGGGTTATACTGAACTGGTTTCTAGTCACAGTGACGTGTGGTTGTGTGTAGGCCCAGAGGCTGTGTAAGCGCTGTGGCCAGGCATGGAGAGCTGCTACTCTGGAGGGATGGAAGCTATACCACGACCCCAACGTCAACGGAGGTCAGTTCTCCACCGGACACTCTCACCAACAGATGTATAACACCAAGTGGCGGTCGTAACCTTGTTGTCAAGCAAATAACTGTCGGTCTCACGGTAATTGACCGTTAATTAACATAAACACGTTTAGCATGTCCTGGCTTCTACACGCATCGCCTACAAGCCACTGATGCAGACCTTTTGAAACAACTACATTTTAAAAAGTCCAATAAATCATGACAATAGAGTGCTGAGTACCAGGCAGTTAGCAAGTTTGGTAGGCTACTAATGACCATCAGCAGCATCAGAACTTAGAGAAGTTTAGTTACCGTGACTAAACGGGCACGTGGAATTTGACTGCGGTCATGACTCGTGACCGCCGGTGTGTTGGCAATTCGGTCACCATAACAGCCCTAAACGCACGTCCCTATGAATGGTCTGTAATGGAACTGTGTGTCTGTCCGTCCGTCCAGGCGGTGCAGAGCTGCTACCGGTGGAGGGGAACCCTCAGCGCTGTGTATGGAAGGTGTGCTGCTGGAGAATGGCTGATAATGAACACTTCAGCAGATATGAGAGAGCCATCTACGCTGTTCTGAGTGGGAACCTCAAACGGGTATGTTCTGTGTTCAACTCCCTAAGCCCTCTCGCTCTCTGTAGCACTTGTGTATGTGTGTCAGGAGGAGGAGGAGGATGGGGGGGTCAGGTGGAGGAGGTGTCATGGAAAGTGAAACCCATTGTCAAAGTAAACATCTAACAACAATGTTCACATAAGACAGTAGAGTGGTAGTATACAGGACTATAGTAGAGTGGTAGTAGACTGGACTATAGTAGAGTGGTAGTATACAGGACTAGTAGGGTGGTAGTATACAGGACTATAGTAGAGTGGTAGTATACAGGACTATAGTAGAGTGGTAGTATACTGGACTATATATAGTAGAGTGGTAGTATACTGGACTATATATAGTAGAGTGGTAGTAGACTGGACTATATATATATATA
>QNTS01008242.1:10898-45536 GCA_003317085.1 Hucho hucho | reverse complement strand
GATGTTCGGAGGAGTGGTCGATGTTGGTAGTGGTCGATGTTGGTAGTGGTCGATGTTCGGAGTGGTCGATGTTGGGAGTGGTCGATGTTGGGAGTGGTCGATGTTGGTAGTGGTCGATGTTCGGAGTGGTCGATGTTCGGAGGAGTGGTCGATGTTGGTAGTGGTCGATGTTCATAGTGGTTGATGTTCGTAGGATGAATCGTTTGTCTGTGTTTTTTTATGTGGAATCCTTACCGAACCCAGTGCAGCTGGGATATGTGTACTACCCTGTCAGAGCGTTCATGTCCATGCCATTGCAATGTAAAATGTTTGGTCATGTCGAAAGTGTCTGCAGACGGAAGGAGACGATAATTGGAATGCGTGGGGAAGATCAGTTTGATAGACAGTAGTGGAGAATTGCAAGGGAATGAAGTGTTGTAACTGTGGTGGAGAGCGTGAGGCGATATCCTTGGAATGCCCAAATAGGGTGAAAGAGATGGAGGTGGCCAGAATTAGGGCAGTTCAGTCTGTCTCCTATGAGGCAGTAGAAAGGGTAGAAAGAGCAGAAGGTCCGATGGTTGTGAATACCAGTGGGCCTAAACAGCAACATGCACAGAGGCCTGAGTGTCATCAACAGGATCCAGACATGAATACCAGTGGGCCTATACAGCAACATGCACAGAGGCCTGAGTGTCCTCAACAGGATCCAGACATGAATACCAGTGGGACTATACAGCAACATTCACAGAGGCCTGGGTGTCCTCAACAGGATCCAGACATGCTACATGTGAAGAAAGTGGACTTTGTCACTTTTATATTAATGGTGGTAGAATGCACTGCGCAAGTTGAAAATAGGTCAAGAAAGATTGACATCATAGCTTCTGTAGCTGAGGATATTTCTGGGACAAAAAGACTAAACATCAGAGCTACATGGACTACTGACTGGTGCAGTCCTACCCTCTCAGGCCACAGAGCCTGAGCAAAGGATTTGAGGCTACCATTATGTCAGGTCAGTCCCACCCTCTCAGGCCACAGAGCCTGAGCAAAGGATTTGAGGCTACCATTATGTCAGGTCAGTCCCACCCTCTCAGGCTACAGAGCCTGAGCAGGGGATTTGAGGCTACCATTATGTCAGGACAGTTCCAGTGGGAATATATATTAAAATCAAAGAGAGATGGTGGGGGTGACATTGAATGGCCCTTTTACGTTGGCTGAGATGTAGAGAGCATTAACTAAAGCTGGGGTAACATCTCCTGGGAAGGATGAGATGTGTTGCATCATGATGGCTCATCTCAGTGACACTGCAATTGGGAAAGTATTGGGCCTTTACGATAAGGTGTGGCAGGAAGGGAAACTGCCTGCAAGTTGGAACCAGGCGGTAGTGGTGCCAATAGGTAAACCAGGGAATGACCCTACTAGTCTTTCAAGCTATAGGCCGATAGCGTTTACATCTCACTTATGGAAAGGATGATAACAGAAAGGCTGACTTACTTTCTGGAGAGTACAGGTCTAATGTCACCAGATCAAAGTGGGTTCAGGAAAGGCAGGGGAACGATGGATCCTGTACTGCCTTGAGTCACAGGCAAGTAAGGAGGTGGTGGTAGCTGTTTTCTTTGATGTAGAGAAGGCCTATGATATGATGTGGAAGGAAGGCCTACTTACCAAGCTGGATAACATGGGGTTTACAAGTGAGGGTGGGGAGCTCTATGTCAGAAAGCTATGAGTTAGATAATAGTACCCCCCAGGGAAGTGTCATTAGTCCTTTGTTGTTCTCCATTATGATTAACAATGTATTCTCCCAGGTGAGAGCTGATTTTCAGAGGTCATTGTTTGTGGATGATGGAGCGCTGTGTGAAGAGAGGGAGAAATATTACCCATACAGCCAGAAGAGTTCAAGAAGCGATTAGTGAAGTTGAGCAGTGGTCCCTCGGGTGGTGCTTCAACTTTTCACTTGAGAAAACTAGAAGGATGGTTGGGGAGGAAATATACTTGAAGCTGTATGGAAGGAATCTGGAGAGGGTGGGAGGGGTTTAGGTTCCTGGGAGTCTGGTTGGACGCTCGAATGACATGGGCAGAGCATATTAACAGATTAGTTGTTAAAGGAAAGAAAATAGAATGGCGTTGAAAATGATATATATAGCGCTGTTAAGGTCATCAATAGATTATGGAAGTGTAGCATATGGATCAGCAGCTCAGACATCTTTCAAAAGCTAGATGTAATCCAGGCCCAAGCCCTAAGAAGATGTTGTGGAGCACTCAGGGCCTCCCCGGTGGCAGTGATGCAGGTAGAGTTGGGAGAGATGCAGTTAAAGTTAAGAAGACAACAGCTAGCCATGACATATTGGGTAAATCTACACGGACATAACGTTACACATCCTACAACAAAGATGCTCCTAGAGTGCTGGGAACATGAATGAAATCTGAATACAAGCTTTGGGTGTTTCTTCCTGCTATCCCACCTCGGTTTCTCCCTCAACCAGTGATAGATCTAGGGTTGCTTGAGAGGGTAAGAGATGTAGTAGATTCAGTTGTAAGTGAACATTTAAGAACACAATACTGTGCTTTCTTGAATATATTCACAGACGGATCTAAGGACCCTAAAACAGGGAGGACAGGAGAAGCTGTTAGTGTTCCTGAGTTTAAGGTGGCAGTGACAAAAAGAGCAACGCATCATTTATCTGTTTACACAATGGAGTTGTTGGCCATGCTCTTGGCTGCAGAGTGGGTGGAGGAGGTGAGGCCAGACAGAGTAGTCATCTGCTCTGACTCCTGTGCAGCACTGATGGGCTTGAATTAATTTATGTCTCAGAGCAGACAGGATGTATTGTCTGAGGTTTTGCAGTGTTTGTATAGGGTGAAACAGATGGGGGTATTTGCAATGTTCCTCTGGGTACCAGCTCATGTGAGAGTAGAGGGGAATGAGGAGGTGGATGTTATCGCCAAGCAAGCTCTTAAACATCGTAGTGTTGAGATGGAATTGTCAATCAGTAAAGCAGAAGCCAAGGGGTTAATAAGAACAGTGGTTAAAAATAAGTGGCAAGAGTTGTGGAACAGGGAGAGAAAGGGAAGACATCTGTATAAGATCCAGGAAAAGGTGGGGGCAGGGAGGTCCTCAGGCCGAGAGAGAAAAGTGTGGTCACAAGGCTGAGACCGGGACACAAAAGACTCAATAGTACAAGGAAATTGGTAGGGAAACATCCGACTGGGAGGTGTGATCATTGTCAAGAGGAGATGGAGAATCTGGAACATGCTCTATTTCAGTGCCAGAAATATGTGAGGGAAAGGGAGCGATTGTTCTTAGATTTGAGGAATAATAAAATAAAAAAATACACTTAACCTTTATTTAAATGGCAAGTCAGTTTAGAACAAATTCTTATTTAAAATTACAGCATACACCGGTCAAACCCGGACCAATTGTGCAGCTCCCTATGGGACTCCCAATCATGGCCGGTTGTGATACAGCCTGGATTCAAACCAGTGTGTCTGTAGTGACGCCTCTAGCACTAAGATGCAGTGCCTTAGACCGCTGCGCCACTCGAGAGGGGATGAAGAGCCAGGATTAAGTGCACTGCTGGGGAAATCTTCAGGGGATTTCGTTTCCTTAGGGAGACGAGATTATTGGGTAGGATTTAGACCTTCACTGTCTCTGGTCCACACTCCAGTCCAGTTGGTGGCGGTTGCCAACTGCAGTATACAATCCACAGAAGAAGAAGAAGGCAGCGTTCTCAAGGTAGCTAGCCAGAACAACAAGAGCTGTCAACTTTCAAAATAAAGTGTCTAGGTAGGATCAAGCTTTCGAACATAACCTTTCCATATACAGCCAGCATTATTTAGTGGTCGCATTTTGTCACATGCATCCGATCAGCATGTCAACAATATCCAATAGGCTCTATGCATCATACCGCCTCCCACATTCTATTTGACTTCCTTCCGGGACTTCCGCTGTTGTTTTTATCATTAGCGTACTAGCTAGCTAACTGTCGCCGATGCGTCTCTGACTGAAATTGTTTGCAATGACTAGGTTTAAATTACAGCCCCGCGAAGGAGGTGCTAATGAACACTGTTCAGTTCCTCTGTGTTCAGTTTCTTCCAAATATAATGGTGTTGTGAGCTTCCATGGTTTCCCGGTCGATGTAGAGCTCAGAAAAAGGTGGTTGGTGGCAGTGCGTCGTGACAACTTTACTGTCACCAAACACACAAAGGTGTGTAGTACACATTTCGTCGAGAGTGACTTTGTTGAGGGAAAAATTGGGGGGCGACAATACCTAAAAAGAGGTGTTGTTCCTACAGTCTTCGCGTGGAACTGGCACGTTCAAAAGAGACCTGGTGTTTGGGAAAGAAGACTGAAACCTCCTGCTCCGACTGAGGAGGATGAAGAACAAGGTGCGCTGCCTATGGACTGTTCTGTCTCTGATCCGGTCCAGACACATGATTACTGTGCAGTCCCTGAACCCGCAGCCCTGGACGTGTCCCTAATGGCAAACCATGAGCACGTAAGAGAAACTGAGTTTTGAGCCAAGCTGGAGAAACTGACCGCCCAACACCGCTCTGGTCTACAGTTAGGCTGCTTGGCTTGCTGTTTATATGCAGCTATCTAGCTAGCTTACCAAGCACGTTTGTTTATCTTTAAGAACCTGTGTTGTAAATGATCACATTATGTGTTATCAAGACAACAATGTCAAATATATGACGTGTGAATTGTTAATCCATTGCCAACTCTGATCACTAACTAGTTAGTTAGTATGGCTATCTAGCTAGGACGTCGTTCTTTAGGTAAGGTGGCTAGATATATTTTTCCGAGGTAAAGACAGATTCAGATTGGATATTCGAAGGATATTCGCCTCTAGTTTTCCTTATGTCTGCCAACAGCAGTTAGGGACAGTCAACATAGTGACAAATAAATGTTTTCAAAATTTAAATAGCTCTTTAACCATTACTCCTAAAACGTTCAAAACTGGTTCTATGTAACCCGATGGCAGAGACGCATATTGCGCACACTTTCTTTTGTCGATTTACCTCACACTATTCACAATTATTGACTTTAATTTTTGTATGTACACTCAGTGGGCCTACACATTGCACACCCTTTTGTTTGTCCATTTGCATCTCATTAGATTTTAGAATTTTTTTCAAGTGTAACATTTCAATAGCTCCTTAGTTATATGACCTATAACCCTTAAACTACTTTCAGATTATCCACTGACTAGCCTTATGTATTGCACACCCTTTTCTTTGTCCATTATCTGTTTCTACATTAATTTTTCAATACCTTGTACCTATGTTTGTCCTCTGTAAAGGTGTTATTTTCTTCCGGTGCTGCAATAAGTAGTCATTTTTATTTTTTTATATATATATTTTTCGTGACCTCTGCCAAGTATCATTTGGTACTGCATGTCTGGATTACGCGCCACAATTTGACAGAGGTCAAAACTACGGATTTCAGCATCCAAATAAAATAATTCCTTTACAGAGGACAAACATAGGTACAAGGTACGTATTAAAGAATGGACATTTTTACAGGTATTGACTGATACAGACTCGATGTAGTCGGAGGTACACTTCACCAAAACTCATTGCTGCTCACATCCATTGAGTATCTTGTAGTTGAAAATTCTCAGCTACAGTGATTATAAATGAAATGTAATTTTGGTTTGCCTTTGCTTTAAACTAACTTCTAGATATCGTCTCATCCTAGTGAGAAAGGCCACGGTCAGATTTAAACTAACTTCTAGATATCGTCTCATCCTAGTGAGAAAAGCCATGGTCAGATTTGTCAGTAAACTAAAGCTAACCCAGAGCTTAAACTCAAAATGGCTGACAGCTACCGTTGTCATGGCTACAGCAACGTTAGCTAGCTAGCTACATTTATTAGCAAATTCCTGTAAGATGGAATATTGTGCATGCATGGTTTATCTCTTAATTAGATGGCTACGCTGTTCTATTATTATTATTTTATTCACCTTTCACTTGTTGCGCTTCCTCTTTTGGATCCATCTCTAGCCTTCCATGTCTGAACCCAAGTCCACAGAGTCCCCAGGTTCTGGCTGTGGTGTTCCAGCCCAGAGAAGCTCACAGCAGGGTCCAGAGATGGTCTCAGTGAAGGTGGAGGACTGCAGTCAACCGCTCAAACTCAATGTGATTGTTAAAGAGGAAGAGGAGGAGAGAGGAATTGAAGAGAAGAGAGAAGGAAAAGAGAAGGAGAGAGCAGTCAAAGAAGAGGAGAGAGCAGTCAAAGAAGAGGAGAGAGCAGTCAAAGAAGAGGAGAGAGCAGTCAAAGAAGAGGAGAGAGCAGTCAAAAAAGAAGAGGTGGAGAGAGCAGTCAAAGAAGAAGAGGGGAGAGCAGTCAAAGAAGGAGGGGAGGAGGAGGAGAGAGCAGTCAAAGAAGAAGAGCATGAGGAGATAGCAGTGAAAGAGAAAAAAAGGAGAACAGGGAAGTGTCTGCTCCAGATCTAGACGAGGAGGAGGAAGAAGTAGATAGTATCACTGCGTGGAGTACGGAGAGAGGTTGGTGACTTGGCGGCCACAGAGGATTCTAAAGCTATTATTGTGCTTCTGCTTGAATCAAGTATTTTAAAGCCCCCTTTCAATGCTCTGTTCCTGATTCTAACACAATATCTGTCCATATTTCCACAGGAGAGAGCTCCAACCCAGGTTCAGACAGTGAGCCCAGTTCCACAGCATCAGGAAACCATAAACAACACAGACAGACTTTCCACTGCTCCCAGTGTGAGAAGACTTTCAGTCAGTTAAGCCACCTAAAGGCACACAACAAGACCTCCCACTCTGGGGAGACTTTAACCAGTTTATATTTCCTAAAGAAACTCACACGGGAGAGAAGCCTTATCATTGCTCAGAGTGTGGGAAGGGTTTCAGTCAGTCATCAAATCTGAAGAGACACCAGTGTCATGACTGGCCTGCTCGGTCCGGTTACCCGGGACCAGAATCCTACAGAGAGATCTCTCACACCAACCAGAGGGGAAGAGATGGAGATGGTTTAATGACACCTCACGTACATTGTAAATCTAAGGCAGCGGACAAAATTCCTTTGTCCTCTCACTATGGAGAACCGGCCTCAGAACATTAACATGCAATAAATGGACTTCGGGACAATAGGTTTCGTCAGCCACAATGGTGGTACTGACGAGAGATGGAAATGAAAATGAATGTCTATTTGTTAAGTTATTAAAAGTTAAAGGACAACGTTATATTGAACACATTGTAACTTTAAGAGTTTTCCTAGTATATGCTTGATGTTTATACATTGTACGTTGTGTGGAAAATGCCCAGATCAAAGATCATGTTTTGGTAAAGATTAAATGTGAAGTTAGTTGTCTAAATTGGATCTGAGTAAAATCCAGTCCTCCAGACTCGTAACTTGGTACGCCCAGAGAACTTCCCTAAAGGCAGAAACGCCCACTTCTGACCTGAGGGTATAAAACATGTGAGTTAAGAATTAACAGGCTAAGTGACCCGAGCGGCAGTTCGGGACAAGGTTAGGGTTAAAATAAGCATAGCTGACAAATGCACCCAAGTGTATTTTTCTCTCGTGTACTTTCTCTCTCTTTTAAATCCCCATTTTGTGTAACACGTCATATTGTGTTGGCCCGCTAGGGAGCTGTTTCGTTGTACTAAGTTCTAATCAATAGCCTAGACTGTGTGTTTGTGAATGTGTATCTTTTATATTATCATTTTAGCTTGTTAGTAAATAAATAATCAACTCAATTGGTGTGGTACGGACTCATTGGTGGGACTCGGGTTTGTGCAGATTCCCGGATTATGCAACGTTCAGAATGAGACTAGAGGAAGTTGATTAATTAGCGACTGTTGTAAAATCGATATTCTTTGAGTTAATTTGGGAAATAGAAACTCAATAAAGACAAACTTTCCCATGGTGCCCCAGGTTACTGAGTTAATAATTATAAACCGTTAATCATTCGATTAGCAGCAGGTGTCACATTAATCAATACAACGTCACGACACCAGCGAACTCACAAAGGAGAGAAGCCTTATCATTGCTCAGTGTGGCCAAGGAGCTGTTGATTTTATTTAATTTTTTTATTTATGTCAAATCTTGTGAGATAAAAATTGACAAACTAAAGGGTGTGCAATAGAGAAGGGTAAGTCAGTGGACATACTGAACCTTGTTCGAAGTCAGCAGGTCACATGACCAAGGAGCTATTGAAATGTTAAATTTTGAAAAATGTATGTAAAATCTTGTGAGATGAAAATTGACAAACTAAAGGGTGTGCAATATAGAAGGCAGTTAGTGGACATTATGAACCTTGTTTGAGTCCAGTAGGTCATATGACCAAGGAGCTATTGAAATTCAAAAATGTTAATAAATAATGTAAAATAGTGCGAGATGTAAATCAACAAAAAAAAAGTGTGTGCAATGTGCGTCTATGCCATCGGGTTAGCTACAACCAGTTTTGAAAGTTTTAGGAGTAATGGTTAAAGAGCTATTGAAATGAGAAAATGTTGATTTGTCACTATGTTGACGGTCCCTAACTGCTGTTGGTGGACGTAAGGAAAACTACAGGCAAATATCCGTCGAATATCCAATCTGAAACTGTCTTTACCTCGGTTTATAAAGGTGGCCTAATGATCTGTTGAATTATTTCTGATTGTGAATAAAGCCTGGCTTCCATTATCAATCGTCAGTGAAAGCCAAATTGGTGGAATAACGTGTACTGAGGGCCAATAACTGATATACTGTTACCTAGCTAGCTTTTTTTGTTACTAACAGAGAAGTCGGCAAAGCATTTACCACCACCCTTGTTAGTAGCAAGCGAGCTTACTTGGTGTTATTGTCGGCAGAAGATACTGACCCTACCATTACACTGAACTGCAGTGGGGTCAGAACGCAATCATGGTTACATTAAGACAGATGGGTCAGAAAACGAACCTCAATGCAGGGATGGGATATGCCACTGTAGCCGCCTCCTATTTGATTATTTGTTCAGCAGTCTTATGACTTGGGGGTAGAAGCTGTTAAAGAGCCTTTTGGACCTAGACTTGGTGCTCCGGTACCACTTGCTGTGCGGTAGCAGAGAGAACAGTCTATACTTTGGTGATTGGAGTCTGAAAAAATGCTAGGCCTTCCTCTGACATCGCCTAGTATATAGGTCCTGGATGGCAGGAAGCTTGGCCCCAGTGATGTACTGGGCCATACACACTACCCTCTGTAACACTTTACGGTCAGATGCCGAGCAGTTGCCATACCAGGCGGTGATGCAACCGGTCAGGATGCTCTCGATGGTGCAGCTGTAGAACTTGTTTCACCTTAGTGGAACTGTCTCCTCACCTCATGCTTGTGACGGAGTTGGCCGTTACCTCGTGCTTTGCTTAGTTTGATTTATCACCCTGGTGGAACCATATTAAATTAATATTTAAAAGCTAGAACAAAAACATTTAGGCTTTCAATAACAGCTTATAAAACTGTTAAATCTAATGTGTTATTTATCTACAGTATGATCTATTGAATATTCTGGAGGCGCTTTTCTGTCTCACATTTCAGTTGGCTAAAACGGTCCAGTAGGATTCTTTGGACTTATATTACACCAGTTCAGTATTTCAATAATCTTATCCACTCATATTGCTGACAGCGATATAGCTGCCTCAAACTGTTATTACAGTCTGAAGTAAACTGCTTAGCAGATGAGCTGGCTGATAAATATATACATATACAGTACCAGTCAGCAGTTTGGATACACTTACTCATTCAAGGGTTTTTCTTTATTTTTACAATTTTATACATTGTAGAATAATAGTGAAGACATGAAAACTATGAAATAAATATGGAATCATGTAGTAAACCAAAGTGTTAAACAAATCAAAATATATTTGATATTTGTCAAAGTAGCCACCCTTTGCCTTGACAGCTTTGCACTATCTTGGCATTCTCTCAACCAGATTCACCTGGAATGCTATTCCAAGAGTCTTGGAGTTCCCACATATGCTGAGCACTTGTTGACTGCTTTTCCTTCACTCTGCGGTCCCAACTCATCCCAAAATCATCTCAATTGTGTTGAGGTCGGGGGATTGTGGAAGTCAGGTCATCTGATGCAGCACTCCATCACTCTCCTTTTTGGTCAAATAGACCTTACACTGCCTGGAGGTGTTTGGGGTCATTGTGATAGTCCCACTAAGCACAAACAAGATGGGATGGCAGATCGCTGCAGAATGCTGTGGTAGCCATGCTGGTTAAGAGTGCCTTGAATTCTAAATAAATCACTGACAGTGTCACCAGCAAAGCACCATCAAACCTCCTACTCCATGCTTCACGGTGGGAACCACACATGCAGAGATCCGTTCACCTACTCTGCGTCTTATAAATTACACGGCGATTGGAACCAAAAATCTCAAATTTGGACTCATCAGACCAAAGGACAGATTTCCACCGGTCTAATGTCCGTTGCTTGTGTTTCTTGGCCCAATCAAGTCTCTTCTTCTTATTGGTGTCCTTTTGTAGTGGTTTCTTTGCAACAATTCGACCATGAAGGTCTGATTGACGCCGTCTCCTCTGAACAGTTGATGTTGAGATGTGTCTGTTACTTGAACTCTGTGAAGCCTTTATTTGGGCTGCAATCTGAGGTGCAGTTAACTGTAATTAACTTATCCTCTGCAGCAGAGGTAACACTGGGTCTTCCTTTCCTGTGGCGGTCCTCATGAGAACCTGTTTCATCATAGCGCTTGATGGCTTTTGCGACTGCACTTGGTCATATGACGGGCCATAGCTCGGTGCAACCCAGGCCAATTTGATCGAATCCCCTCATTGGCATGACCCTTTACAACAAGTTGATTCAGCTGAAGCCGCTGTGTTAGTGCTGGGATGGAACAAGAGCCTGCAAACCATGTGGATGGGCTGTCCAGAACAAGAGTTGCAGGCCCCTGGTATACTGAGTTGCAGGCCCCTGGTACAGTGAGGGAAAAAAGTATTTGATCCCCTGCTGATTTTGTACGTTTGCCCACTGACAAAGAAATGATCAGTCTATAATTTTAATGGTAGGTTTATTTGAACAGTGAGAGACAGAATAACAACAAAAAAAACACAGAAAAACGCATGTATAAAATGTTATAAATTGATTTGCATTTCAATGAGGGAAATAAGTATTTGACCCCCTCTCAATCAGAAAGATTTCTGGCTCCCAGGTGTCTTTTTTATACAGGTAACGAGCTGAGATTAGGAGCACACTCTTAAAGGGAGTGCTCCTAATCTCAGTTTGTTACCTGTATAAAAGACACCTGTCCACAGAACCAATCAATCAATCAGATTCCAAACTCTCCACCATGGCCAAGACCAAAGAGCTCTCCAAGGATGTCAGGGACAAGATTGTAGACCTACACAAGGCTGGAATGGGCTACAAGACCATCGCCAAGCAGCTTGGTGAGAAGGTAACAACAGTTGGTGCGAGTATTTGCAAATGGAAGAAACACAAAAGAACTGTCAATCTCCCTCGGCCTGGGGCTCCATGCAAGATCTCACCTCGTGGAGTTGCAATGATCATGAGAACGGTGAGGAATCAGCCCAGAACTACACGGGAGNATCTTGTCAATGATCTCAAGGCAGCTGGGACCATAGTCACCAAGAAAACAATTGGTAACACACTACGCCGTGAAGGACTGAAATCCTGCAGCACCCGCAAGGTCCCCCTGCTCAAGAAAGCACATATACATGCCCGTCTGAAGTTTGCTAATGAACATCTGAATGATTCAGAGGACAACTGGGTGAAAGTGTTGTGGTAAGATGAGACCAAAATGGAGCTCTTTGGCATTAACTCAACTCGCCGTGTTTGGAGGAGGAGGAATGCTGCCTATGACCCCAAGAACACCATCCCCACTGTCAAACATGGAGGTGGAAACATTGTGCTTTGGGAGTGTTTTTCTGCTAAGGGGACAGGACAACTTCACCACATCAAAGGGACGATGGACGGGGCCATGTACTGTCAAATCTTGGGTGAGAACCTCCTTCCCTCAGCCAGGGCATTGAAAATGGGTCGTGGATGAGTATTCCAGCATGACAATGACCCAAAACACACGGCCAAGGCAACAAAGGAGTGGCTCAATAAGAAGCACATTAAGGTCCTGGAGTGGCCTAGCCAGTCTCCAGACCTTAATCCCATAGAAAATCTGTGGAGGGAGCTGAAGGTTCGAGGTGCCAAACGTCAGCCTCAAAACCTTAATGACTTGGAGAAGATCTGCAAAGAGGAGTGGGACAAAATCCCTCCTGAGATGTGTGCAAACCTGGTGGCCAACTACAAGACACCTCTGACATCTGCCACCAAGTATTAAGTCATGTTTTGCAGAGGGGTCAAATACTTATTTCCCTCATTAAAATGCAAATCAATTTCTAACATTTTTCACATGCGTTTTTCTGGATTTATTTGTTGTTATTCTGTCTCTCACTGTTCCAATAAACCTACCATTAAAATTATGGACTGATCATTTCTTTGTCAGTGGGCAAATGTACAAAATCAGCAGGGGATCAAATACTTTTTTCCCTCACTGTATATGTCATTAAGCAGTTGAGTAAACTGTCATTCTAAAACTGTTATTCTACATATTTTTACGTATTTTAGCAGGGTCTTGGGAGGATCGAATAGTAACTCTTGATCCAATACATTTTTAAGTGTGCTTTAAATGACTGTCTGTGCTCGCAAAGTAGTTTATCACCACAGACAGGAGTTTGGCTGAGACACCCCACAACCAGTTCGAATCTAAATCTAGATGTGAAACGTCACATGCTGTGGCATGGATCCAAAAAACAACCAATCTTGGCTCAGTTAATTCAGGTGTTATTTTCCAGGTCACATGTCTCTCTGTAAATCTATTACGGTGGTAGCAATGTGAGGACTTCATGGTCGACTAATAAGGCCAATATAATGTGCTGGACTGTATCAGATCTCGCTGTGGTCTACAGTATAGGTATGTGGTCTTCACCTTTCAGCATGCAGTGTGAAGTTAATGGAGGGATACATGTAATATTAATCTAATACATTTACAAGGAGAAACACTTGGATCAAATGGGGAGCTGTTGTGTTTTTCAGCAAACTGTACAGTTCTTTGGACAAACAAGTCTAAAAGTATTACTTCCTGTCAGTAACCTTCACCAACCATGGCCATGATCCAAAACTGGGTGTCAGAAATACATGCAGCCTGAGGTCGTTTAGGATTGCTTTATGACCCTCCGTCCTAGAGGTGATATCAAACCTGCTGAGCTGTTCTTGAAACTAACATTTGATCCCATACAGTCGATGGCAGAGTTATAAGAAGTGAACCAAAGCAACAGATAATTTACAAGCCCAATATGGCCATGTTCAGAAACTTGTGTGTCAGAAATCCCTGAACTCCCCTTCAGCTGTAGCTGTTGGAACACAAGCATCTCTGGGGGAGCCAAGCCTTTTGGAAGACAAGTGATAGCCCAATCCATTCGATGGATGGCCCCACCAATGATCAATGTTTAGAAGGGAAACACTTCACATCCAGTTGCACAATTGGAAGACTGATTTAAATGATGGAAAGGGTTCCTGTCTGCCTGTGAATGAGTTGAACAAGGTTGTCCAGTTTGACTGCTGCTTTGATAATAGCCTTGACCTCCAGGGTTGTGTTCATTAGGCACAGTGTAGCAAAATATTAAGAAGCTGGTTGGTATCGATAAATGTTAAATTAATTAACCATCACAACTAAGCCAACATGACAACAATTAGGATCAACTTGAATGAAGGTAAACACACTTCGTGCCTCTTGTCATGTTAGATTCAGTGGCCTTTACAGAGCACCTCATAACAGGGCCGTTAAATGTCACAAATATTCCAACTTATGCAAATGTTTGAACTTCCAAATTATGATTTAAGATAGAAATTTCAACAATGCTTCCTCCAAAGGACTCTTCTAAGGTTTAAATGTTGTACAAAAATATCATGGTATTGTGTTGTTCTAGTTTGGTGAAGAATTTGTTTTTTTAAACCTTTATTTTACTAGGCAAGTCAGTTAAGAACAAATTCTTATTTTCAATGACGGCCTAGGAACAGTGGGTTAACTGCCTGTTCAGGGGCAAAACGACAGATTCTCCCTTGTCAGCTCTGGGATTTGAACTTGCAACCTTTCAGTTACTAGTCCAACACTCTAACCACTAGGCTACCCAGCTGAATCACCCTAATAGCTTTCTAATAGCTACACTAATGTGGCATACAGATTGTGACTTTCTAGCTAAGCTTCCTTTCTCAAGTAGTTAATGCTTCCTCTTTCAGAACCTATTCATAATCCACTTCCTATTTCCACTTCCTATCACTTCCTTCCTATTTTCATGTTAAAATTTACATCGGAAACTATGAAAATCACAACATTGAAGTAACCGACGGCAACAAATACAATAAGGTTTCTTGCCGCTTCACTTATTGAACCCCTAATGACATCAGAATGGGATGAATGTGTCTGATCAACTTGCCCTCCCTTAGAGAAAAACCTTTGATATAGGAGGAGGATTGCAGAGTATCTTATTGGTTGCATTGCATCAGCCAATGGTTGCATGCCACGTCAAAATGCTATATCATATGACGTGGTCAGCTGAAATGCAGATCCAGGCGTTGTGAGATCTGGCATGCGTCTTCAGTGTAGTCAGCATGGAGGGTGGCCATTGGGTTTCAGAACCACAGATGTCACCAAACCTGCAACTTAAAGTAAGCTGACAGAGTGGGTAACTGCTCACTGCTCCATGACTGCCTTCTGACACCATGTATCTAGTCTGTGTTGACTGACTGTTTGACCTTCATTCCAACCTCTCCAGACACTGTGGATTCTATTTATAGCCTTCTCATAAACGTGTGAAGCCTCGGCTATGCTGACAAAGCTATTTAGCATTTAACTCATTGCAATTTGAAGGCTGTGCTGGACCAATCCATGTGGATGGCCTCCGTATCCCATTCAGATCTTCGTTCTGAGGCAGATGGTCTCCAATACAACTCAACAGATGATCTAGTCCCAGATGACTGAGACACGGACCACAAAAAGACTAAAGAACAAAATAAACTTCGGCTTTTAGCTATAACATTTTAAGCATAGTAATTCCATTATGCCTCTAAATATTTATTTAGATGACATGACAGTACAGGGAAACTCAGTACATGTGTGAGAATTGTCTTAGCATTTCCCACCATGCTAACCATGCTGATACTAAAGGTGTACTGCAGGAGCTGTGGCAATCGGAAAGACTGAAAGAAGGTCATTTTAGAAATATATATTTGCCATTAGAAGAGCACATTCAGAATATATTGCAGGAACCTGAGATTACAAACTAAAGCATTGATTTCATACCGAGTTCAAAAGAAAAACCCAGCTTCTATAGATAATGTACAGCGCCTTCGGAAAGTATTCAGACCCCTTGACTTTTCCCACATTTAGTTACGTTACAGACATATTCTAAAATATATGATATTGTTTTTCCCCCTCAATCTACACACACTACCCCATAATTACAAAGCAAAAACATGTTTTGAAATTTTGGCAAATGTATTTAAATGTAAAACTGAAATATCACATTTACACAAACATATATATATATATTCAGACCCTTTATTCAGTACTGTGTTGAAGCACCTTTAGCAGCGATTACAGCCTTGAGTCTTGTTGAGTATGACGCTACAAGCTTGGCACACCTGTATTTGGGGAGTTTCTCCCATTCTTCTCTGCAGATCCTCTTAAGCTCTGTCAGGTTGGATGGGGAGTGTCGCTGCACAGCTAGTTTCAGGTCTCTCCAGAGATGTTCGATTGGGTTCAAGTCCGGCCTCTGGCTGGGCAACTCAAGGACATTCAGAGACTTGTCCCGAAGCCACTCCTGCATTGTCTTGGCAGTGTGCTTAGGGTCATTGTCCTGTTGGAAGGTGAACCTTCACCCCAGGCTGAGGTCCTGAGCAGGTTTTTATCAAGGATCTCTGTACTTTGCTTCGTTCATCTTTGCCTCAATCCTGACTAGTCTCTCAGTCCCTGCAGCTGAAAACATCCCCACAGTATGATGCTGCCAGCACCATGCTTCACCGTGGGGATGGTGCCAGGTTTCCTCCAGACGTGACGCTTGGCATTCAGGCCAAAGAGTTCAATCTTGGTTTCATCGGACCAGAGAATCTTGTTTCTCATGGTCTAAGAGTCTTTAGGTGCCTTTTGGCAAACTCCAAGCAGGCTGTCATGTTCCTTTTACTGAGGAGTGGCTTCCGTCTGGCCACTCTACCATAAAGGCCTGATTGGTGGAGTGCTGCAGAGATAGGATAACCTTCCAGAAGGACAACTATCTCTACAGAGGAACTCTGTCAGACTGACCATCAGGTTCTTGGTCACCAAGGCCCTTCTCCCCCGATTTCTCAGTTTGGCCAGGCGGACAGTTCTAGGAAGAGTCTTGGAGGTTCCAAACTTCTTCCATTAAGAATGATAGAGGCCACTGTATTATTGGGAACCTGCAATGCTGCAGAAATGTGTTGGTACCCTTCCCTAGATCTGTGCCTTGACACAATCCTGCTCTACGGACAACTCCTTCATCCCCACGGCTTGGTTTTTGCTCTGACATGCCCTGTCGACTGTGGGACCTTATATAGACAGGTGTGTGTGCCTTTCCAAATCATGTCCAATCAATATAATTTACCACAGGTGGACTCCAATCAAGTTGTAGAAACATCTCAAGGATGATCAATGGGAACAGGATGCACCTGATCTCATTTTCGAGTCTCATAGCAAAGGGTCTAAATACTTATGTAAATAAGGTATCTGTTTTTTTTGTTTTTTTTATACATTTGCAAAAATAAAATAAAACCTATTTTGCTCTGTCATTATGGGGTATTGTGTGTAGATTGCTGAGGGATACATTTTTTTAATATTTTTTAATATGGCTGTAATTTAACAAAATGTGGAACAAGTCAAGGGGTCTGATTACTTACTTACTATGTATTTATTTTAATTTGATTTATTTCACCTTTTATTTAACCAGGTAGGCCAGTTGAGAACAAGTTCTCATTTACAACTGCGACCTGGCCAAGATAAAGCAAAGCAGTGTGACACAAACAACAACACAGTTACACATGGGATAAACAAACGTACAGTCAATAATACAATAGAAAAATCTATATACAGTGTGTGTAAATTTAGTAAGATTAGGGCGGTAAGGCAATAAATAGGCCATAGTGGCAAAATAATTACAATGTAGCAGTTAAACACTGGAGTGAAAGATGTGCAGAAGATGAATGCAAGTAGAGATACTGGGGTGCAAAGGAGAAGAAAATAAATAACAATATGCTGATGAGGTAGTTAGGTGGGCTATTTACACATGGGCTGTGTACAGATGCAATGATCGGTAAGCTGCTCTGACAGCTGATGCTTAAAGTTAGTGAGGGAGATATAAGACTCCAGCTTCAGTGATTTCTTTCTTTTTTTCCAATTCGTTCCAGACATTGGCAGCAGAGAACTGGAAGGAAAAGCGGCCAAATGAGGAGTTGGCTTTGGTGATGACCAGTGAAATATACCTGCTGGAGCGGGTGCTACGTGTGGGTGTTGCTATGGTGACCAGTGAGCTGAGATAAGGTGGAGATTTACCTAGCAAAGACTTATAGATAACCTGGAGCCAGTGGGTTTGGCGACGAATATGTAGCGAGGACCAGCCAACGAGAGCATACAGGTCGCAATGGTGGGTAGTAAATGGAGCTTTGGTGACAAAACGGACAGCACTGTGATAGACTGCATCCAATTTGCTGAGTAGAGTGTTGGAGGCTATTTTGTAAATGACATTGCCGAAGTCAAGGATCGGTAGGATAGTCAGTTTTACGAGGGTATGTTTGGCAGCATGAGTGAAGGTTGCTTTGTTTTGAAATAGGAAGCTGATTCTAGATTTAACTTTGGATTGGAGATGCTTAATGTGAGTCTGGAGGAGAGTTTACAGTCTAACCAGACACCTAAGTATTTGTAGTTGTCCACATATTCTAAGTCAGAACCGTCCAAAGTAGTGATGCTAGACGGGCGGGCGGGTGCACGCAGTGATCGGTTGAAGAGCATGCATTTAGTTTTGCATGCATTTAAGAGCAGTTGGAGGCCACGGAAGGAGTGTTGTATGGCATTGAAGCTCGTCTGGAGGTTTGTTAACACAGTGTCCAAAGAAGGGACAGAAGTATACAGAATGGTGTCGTCTGCGTAGAGGTAGATCAGAGAATCACCAGCAGCAAGAGCAACATCATTGATGTATACAGAGAAAAGAGTCGGCCCGAGAATTGAACTCTGTGGCACCCCCATAGAGACTGCCAGAGGTCTGGACAACAGGCCCTCCGATTTGACAAACTGAACTCTATCTGAGAAGTAGTTGGTGAACCAGGCGAGGCAGTCATTTGAGAAACCAAGGCTGTTGAGTCTGCCGATAAGAATGCGGTGATTGACAGAGTCGAAAGCCTTAGCCAAGTCGATGAAGACGGCTGCACAGTATTGTCTTTTATCGATGGTGGTTATGATATCGTTTAGGACCTTGAGCGTGGCTGAGGTGCACCCATGACCAGCTCAGAAAACAGATTGTTTTGTTAACTTGGCTTTCGAAGACTTTAGAAAGGCAGGGTAGGATAGATATAGGTCTGTAACAGTTTGGGTCTAGAGTGTCTCCCCCTTTGAAGAGGGGGATGACCTAAGAGCTTTCTAATCTTTAGGGATCTCAGACGATACGAAAGAGAGTTTGAACAGGCTAGTAAAGAGAGGGTCCAGATTGTCTAGCCCAGCTGATTTGTAGGGGAACAGTTTAATGGAGAATTTGAACAGTTTAATGCCAAATTTGAACAGTTTAATGGGGAATTTGAACAGTTTAATTGGGAATTTGAACAGTTTAATGGGGAATTTGAGCATTTGGCTGCTCTTTTTTGTCTCCAAAAAGGTTCTATAGTAGCAAAGGGAAAAGGGTATACACATGCATATCCTTTTGAGGAAAACTATCAACTCAGAAATCAGTCTGACTGACTTATTTATAGATTCAGCACTATAGTCTGGCAAAGCTGGAAAGGGAATTGAAGGCCCCAGTATTTTATCTCGACTTGAACATTTTTACATAATGGAGGGACCTATCCCAGATTATATGCACAATGTGCAATTGAGGGTTACCAGGAGCATTACCAGATCATGGTTAAACAGTGAAAACCATGAGATGTCATGGTATATGCTGTGTAGGTAGATCAACTCAACGTCTAGATGACGTGTTTGAATATTAAGCCACCATGCCACGGCTCACATGTACCGTGTTTGATGACACACATTTGAAAGGCACACGAATGGTACATGTAGCTTCTGTACTATAGTGTTCCACTATTTAACTAATTGGTTAAAAGTCGTTAAGCGAGTACCTCTACTACTTGGCGAGAGCATTACAGAAAGTCTGATTTCTGAGTCAGAGGTTTTTATGGGGTAATGTTTCTTGCAATGTGTATCTTTGCCTCCACCTGCCAAGAAGTGTTTGCAATTGGGCTCCTCTCTGGACTTTTTTCATCTTGAACAATTTTTTTACAAAAACAATGAATATACTGTATGTTGCCCTAAGAGTTGTGCAAAGTGTCAAAATGAGTACAGCTGTCAAAGCTGCATCCAACAAGTATTAACTCTGGGGTGTGAAAAAATACAAAAACAAGACATCTTTATTTTAAATTAATTTGGAAATGTTTCTATAATTTTTCCTTCACTTTAGAAATTTGGATTATAAGAACATTTTTATATTGGTTTTTAAGCCAGTAAAAAAGTGCTGTGTAGACGTTTACTGGGCACTTTACTGTATATGTTAAGTCCATTCCCTTTACCTGTCACCTGGCACTACCTTTAATTTATGCACCTTTTATGTTGATGTGTTCCTAATATGTTTCCCTCTTGTTTCCCTTCCAGACCACCACATCCTTCCACAACCTAACCTTCCTACCGGCCTTTCAAGCTCCAACTCCTAAACCTTAATCAACATCCGTTCCAAACCCTCCCATATGAACTCTGTGTTCCTGTTCCACTGTGTAATAAATACCCTAAACCTGGATTCCTAATCTCCGTCCCCTCATTGCATTCTGACCGATGTGCCATGTTGGCAGCACAAATCCTTAACCAGTCAGTTCTATAGAAAACATCCTAATACAATCCTTCCTTAGGTCTGAGGCAAAGCCAAGAAACACACATGTCATATATCTTGCAAGATCTTTGCACATTAAAAGTACTTGAACGTCATAAACTCTTAGTCTTGCATGGTGCTAAATTTCTCTCCACCCACAAACACGGCGAGTAAATATCTTGTCTATTAACAGTGGCATCGGTGCCAGAATTAGACTGTGTTGGCAGAAATACCAAACAATAAACTTTGGCTGCAGTGAAGATGAGAGCACAGTCCAAGAAATGAAAAGTCCTTGATGGGGTCCTTCCAGATGGTCAGCCCCCTGCTCAACTAGTGTATCCAGCAGCTCCCCCCTATGGGGCATCTTGTACTGATGTGCTGGGTGGACTCTGAACCTGAACAAACAGGGTGTATTCAGGGAGGTGAAATGTTCTGAACATTGCTGATAGAAATGTATTGATTAGAGCTGACATGATTTCCTATTCTAACTGACAGACAGTAGCTGCAGCATACGAGACACAAAGAACATTTAAACCACTATTGAAGAATGTGAAATGCCTGACTGGAAAGAACTTGCTTAATTACATGTCAACATGTCAACCACAGAGAACTGTGTCTCTAAAAGTAGAAATATATAAAAACTGTAATGCAAAGGTATCTATTACTTTATTTTTTTTTAAATCTTAAGTTTTATATTGATATAGATATATATACATTTATATGTGATATACTGAACAAAAATATGCTGAAATAAAAGATGCCAGAAATTGTCCATATGCACAAAAAGCTTATTTCTCTCAAATCTTATGCACAAATTTGTTTACATCCCTGTTAGTGAGAATTTCTCCTTTGCCAAGGTAATCCATCCACCTGACAGGTGTGGTATATCAAGAAGCTGATTAAACGGCATGATCACTGCACAGGTGCACCTTGTGCTGGGGACAATAAAAGGCCACTCTAAAATGGGCAGTTAAGTCACACAAGACAATGCCACAGATGTCTCAAGTTTTGAGGGAGCGTGCAATTGGCAAGCTGACTGCAGGAATGCCCAACAGAGCTGTTGCCAGAGAATTAAATGTTAATTTCTCTACCATAAGCCGCCTCCAACATTGTCCAACATAGACTTTGAAAGTTGGCCTCACCACCTAAGACCACGTGTAACCACGCCAGCCGAGGGCCTTCACATCCAGCTACTTCACCTGCGGGATCGTCTGAGGACTATTTCTGTCTGTAATAAAGCCCTTTTGAGGTGAAAACTCATTTTGATTGGCTGGGCCTGGCTCCCCAGTGGGTGGGCCTATGCCCTCCCAGGTGAAGGTCACCTTCCAACAGGACAATGACCCTAAGCACACTGCCAAGACAACGCAGGAGTGGCTTCGGGACAAGTCTCTGAATGCCCTTGAGTGGCCCAGCCAGAGCCCAGACTTGAACCCGACTAAACATTCCTGGGGAGACCTGAAAATAGCTGTGCAGCAATGCTTCCCATCCAACCTGACAGAGTTTGAGAGGATCTGCAGAGAAGAATGGGAGAAACTCCCCAAATACTGGTGTGCCAAGCTTGTAGTGTCATACCCAAGAAGACTCAAGGCTGTAATCGCTGCCAAAGCTGCTTCAACAAAGTACTAAGTAACCAGTCTGAATACTTAATAATGTAAATGTAATATTTCAGTATTACATTTTTTTAATAAATTAGAAACAATTTCTAAAAACTTGTTTTTGCTTGGTCATTATGGGGTGTTGTGATGTCATTATGGGGTGTTGTGTGTAGATTGATGAGGAGAAGAAAAAAATATTTGATACGTTTTAGAATAAGGCTGTAACCTAAGAAAATGGGGGAAAAGTCAAGGGGTCTGAATACTTTCTGAATGCACTGTGTGTCTATATATATATACAGTGAGGGAAAAAAGTATTTGATCCCCTGCTGATTTTGTACGTTTGCCCACTGACAAAGAAATGATCAGTCTATAATTTTAATGGTAGGTTTATTTGAACAGTGAGAGACAGAATAACAACAAAAAAATCCAGAAAAACGCATGTGAAAAATGTTATAAATTGATTTGCATTTTAATGAGGGAAATAAGTATTTGACCCCTCTGCAAAACATGACTTAGTACTTGGTGGCAAAACCCTTGTTGGCAATCACAGAGGTCAGACGTTTCTTGTAGTTGGCCACCAGGTTTACACACATCTCAGGAGGTTTTGTCCCACTCCTCTTTGCAGATCTTCTCCAAGTCATTAAGGTTTCGAGGCTGACGTTTGGCAACTCGAACCTTCAGCTCCCTCCACAGATTTTCTATGGGNGGGACCTTGCGGGCGCTGCAGGATTTCAGTCCTTCACGGCGTAGTGTGTTACCAATTGTTTTCTTGGTGACTATGGTCCCAGCTGCCTTGAGATCATTGACAAGATCCTGCCGTGTAGTTCTGGGCTGATTCCACACCGTTCTCATGATCATTGCAACTCCACAAGGTGAGATCTTGCATGGAGCCCCAGGCCGAGGGAGATTGACAGTTCTTTTGTGTTTCTTCCATTTGCGAATAATCGCACCAACTGTTGTCACCTTCTCACCAAGCTGCTTGGCGATGGTCTTGTAGCCCATTCCAGCCTTGTGTAGGTCTACAATCTTGTCCCTGACATCCTTGGAGAGCTCTTTGGTCTTGGCCAAGGTGGAGAGTTTGGAATCTGATTGATTGATTGCTTCTGTGGACAGGTGTCTTTTATACAGGTAACAAGCTGAGATTAAGAGCACTCCCTTCAAGAGTGTGCTCCTAATCTCAGCTCGTTACCTGTATAAAAGACACCTGGGAGCCAGAAATCTTTCTGATTGAGAGGGGGTCAAATACTTATTTCCCTCATTAAAATGCAAATCCATTTATAACATTTTTCACATGCGTTTTTCTGGATTTTGTTGTTGTTATTCTGTTTCTCACTGTTCAAATAAACCTACCATTAAAATTATAGACTGATCATTTCTTTGTAAGTGGGCAAATGTACAAAATCAGCAGGGGATCAAATACTTTTTTCCCTCACTGTATATATCACAGGAGGTTGGTGGCACCTTGATTGGGGATTAGCTCATGGTAATGGCTGGGGCGGAATCAGTGGAATGGTATCAAAGACTTTCCATGGTTTCCATGTGTTTGATGACATTCCATTTGCTCCGTTCGAGCCATTATTATGAGCCGTCCTCCCCTCAGCAGTCTCCAGAGATATATATCATTTTATTAGCCAGCTCATCTGTTAAACAGGTTATATCAGAGTGTAATAAAAGTTATATCGCTGTCAGCAATATGAGTGGATAAGATTATTGAAATACTGCTATGGTGTAATATGTTTAGGAATGTTTTTGCTACACTGTGCCTAATGAACACAACAGTGGTTCCGATCCAACAAATTGTGTACAACATTACTGAGATGATGGCGATACTAAAATTGAGCCAACTCTTAAGTGATATAAATTGCAGGACTATAAAGCAGAGGCTCCTATCATCAGGTCTTCAGTCATCCCAGATATAACAGCTGCCATAGAGGTCAAGACTATTACCAAATCAGCAGTTAAACTGGACTACCTTTTATTCAACACCTTCTATTCAACTCATTCACCAGTAGACAGGATCACTTCCCATTTTTCCCATGATTTAAATCGGCCTTCTAATTGTGAGACTGAATGTGAAGGGTTTAACTTCTAAACATGGATCGTTGGTGGGGTCATCTAGTGGATTGGGCTGTCACTTGTCCTGACTCTTCCAAAAGGCTTGGCTAGGACGAGTCCCTGCTCCCCCAGAGACGCTTGTGTTCCAACAGCTGCAGCTGAAGGGGAGTTCAGCAACTTCTGACACACCTGTTTCTGAACATGACCATATTGGGCTTGTAAATTATCTGTTGCTTTGGTTCACTTCTTGTAACTCTGCCATCGACTGTATGGGATCAAATGTTAGTTTCAAGAACAGCTCAGCAGGTTTGATATCACCTCTAGGACGGAGGGTCATAAAGCAATCCTAAACGACCTCAGGCTGCATGTATTTCTGACACCCAGTTTTGGATCATGGCCATGGTTGGAGGTCACTGACAGGAAGTAATACTTTTAGACTTGTTTGTCTAAAGTTCTGTACAGCTTGCTGAAAAACACAACAGCTCCCCATTTGATCCAAGTGTTTCTCCTTGTAAATGTATTAGATTAATATTACATGTATCCCTCCA
This sequence comes from Hucho hucho, assembly GCA_003317085.1. Classification (NCBI taxonomy): domain Eukaryota; kingdom Metazoa; phylum Chordata; class Actinopteri; order Salmoniformes; family Salmonidae; genus Hucho; species Hucho hucho. The sequence continues at coordinate 21,270 of QNTS01008242.1, read as the reverse complement.
TTGACTTCACACTGCATGTTGAAAGGTGAAGACCTCATACCAATACTGTAGACCACAGCGAGATCTGATACAGGCCAGCACATTATCTTGACCTTATTAGTCGACCAGACGGTCTTCACATTGCTGACACTGTAATATATTTACAGCGAGACATGTGATCTGGGAAATAAAATCTGAATTAACCGATCCAAGATTGGTTGTTTTTTGGATCCATGCCACAGCATGATCCTGCCTCTCCACAGCATGTGACGTTTCACATCTAGATTTAAATTTGAACTGGCCCTGGGGTGTCTCAGACAAACTCCTGTCTGTGGTGATAAACTACGTTGCGAGCACAGACAGACGTTTAAAGCACCCTTAAAATAAATTGGATTCAGAGATACTATCCAATCCTCCCAAGGCCCTGCTAAAATACTTCAAATATGTACAATAACAGTTTTATAATGACGGTTTACTCAACTGCTTAATGACATCTGGCAGTTAATAACAGTATATCAGGGGGCTTCAACTCCTGTTCTGGACAGCCCATCCACATGGGTTGCAGGCTTTTATTCCACTCCAGCACTAGCACAGTGGCTTCAGTTGAATCAATGTGTTGTGAAGGGTCATGCCAATGAGGGGATTCGATTATTCTGGCCTTGGTTGCACTGAGCTATGGCCCGTCACGTGACCAAGTGAAGCAGGCGAGGGAAGCGCACCCTGCTGAAATTGAACAGCAATTTTTGGCACTTCTTTGTCATATTGTCAACAACGCAGCATGACGCATCATTCAGAAACATACGATATCTCTTTAACATCAAATACTGCATATGTTAGAATTTTCGAACTAGTTTTTATTGGGAAGGCAGAAAAAAGCGTTTGTATCACAAGCAATCACTTTTGCATGTGACAATACAGAATCATACTCATTACTGCACCTGCTTAACCTACGTTACCTTTGTTTTGAGCTGACTTTGCTGTCGACCAGAGCAAGGTCTTGCAAGGCCTGCTTGGTTCCAGAACCCAAACCTTTGGTTGGGCCATCTTAAATCGAGTCGATTCACTCCTATAGGACTCCCAATCGCTCGAGCAATGTTTGTTTGTTTGGCCTTCCAAAATTGTTAGTGAATGTTTTTGTAATGTTTTTATTTTTTGAAAAAACAACAACTACAAAAAACAAGAAAAATCATCAGGAATTCAGGATTTTTTCCCCCCACGAATCAAAAATGGATATATGATCAATGTAATCAAGGTATGACTTATTGTTATTTTCAAATACAATCTCTTTTTGGGCTTAGTTGTGGTCAATTTGTACAAAATATTATAATTATGTTCCTGCCCCCTGACCATGTGCTCTGACAAAAATCATCCCACAGCTGAATCTATTTGCCCACCCATGCCCCTTCCCGCCACACCAGGGGTGTATTCATTAGTTGGATAGATTTTGTTGAACAAGTCATATTTTTTTATTTCAAAATTATACATGTTAAAATAATTGGCACCCCTGTTTTCAATACTTTGTTCACCCTCCCCTTGCGAGGATAACGGCACTTAGCCTTTTACTATAATGTTTTATGAGATGGGACAGCAAATTGGGAGGGATCTTAGACCATTCCACCATACAGAAGTTTGTAAGACGCAGAGTAGGTGAACGGATGATCTCCGCATGTGTGGTTCCCACCGTGAAGCATGGAGGAGGAGGTGTGATGGTGTGGGGGTGCTTTGCTGGTGACACTGTCAGTGATTTATTTATAATTCAAGGCACACCTAACCAGCATGGCTACCACAGCCTTCTACAGCAGTACGCCATCCCATCTGGTTTGGGCTTAGTGGGACTATCATTTGTTTTTCAACAGGACAATGACCCAACACACCTCCAGGCTGTGTAAGGGCTATTTTACCAAGAAGGAGAGTGATGGAGTGCTGCATCAGATGACCTGGCCTCTACAATCACCCAACCTCAACCGAAGTGAGATGGTTTGGGATGAGTTGGACCGCAGTGTGAAGGAAAATCAGCCAACAAGTGCTCAGCATACATGGGAACTCCTTCAAGAATGTTGGAAGAGAATGCCAAGAGTGTGCTAAGCTGTCATCAAGGCAACGTGTGGCTACTTTGAAGAAGCTAAAATATAAAACTTTTTTGGTTTCTACATGATTCCACAAGTGTTATTTCATAGTTTTGATGTCTTCACTGTTATTCTACAGAGTAGAAAATAGTAAAAATAAAGAAAAACCCTTGAATGAGTAGGTGTGTCTAAACTGTTGACTGGTACTGTATATACATTATACATACTAACGGTCAAAAGTTTTAGAACATTCAAGGGTTACTATGCAGTGTAGAAAATAGTAAAAATAAAGAAAAACCCTTAAATGAGTAGGTGTTCTAAAACTTTTAACCGGTAGTGTGTATATATTAATATATATTGATATATATACATCATTTTAATCAGACAGCTCAGCTTCTAAGCTGTTTACTTCAGACTGTAAGAACAGTTTGAGGCAGCTATATCGCTGTCAGCAATATGAGTGGATAAGATGATTGAAATACTGGTATGGTGTAACATAAGTCGTAAGAATCCTACTGGACCGTTTTAGCCAACTGAAATGTGAGACTTAAAAGCACCTCCAGAATTCATTAGATGATACTGTAGATAAATAACACATTAGATTTAACAGTTTTATAACCTGCTATTGAAAGCCTAAATGTTTCTGGTCTATCTTTTAAATATTAATTTAATATCGTTCCACCAGGGTGATAAATCAAACTAAGCAAAGCACGAGGTAACGGCCAACTCCGTCACAAGCATGAGGTGAGGAGACAGTTCAGATGTGTTTACAAGCTAAACAATAGAAATAACAGGTGAACATATATATAAAGTTGTTGATGAGGATTAATGCCACTAAAATGGAACTAAATAAGGTCAGATTAGATTTCATGAAAACTATTTTAATGGTAGTTGGTCAACATGCACTCACTCCATGACAGTAGTTGAGGGTCAGTGGTAGTAACATTATAATCAATTTGATGAATCAAACTTTTGATATTGTCATAATTCTAAGTAATGACATCTCTAATTTACGTAAAGTTCAGTGAAATTCAATTCAGAGACAAATATGACATTAAAAAGTAATGTAATGGGAGTGTGGTGTTCCTGGAAGTGGGAGGTGCTAGTGAGAGACAGATACACAAGTCTGGGGGGGAGGTCTCTCCTACAATCCATGTCCTTCCCCAGAGTGGTCCATAATTAACTGTTGCTTGGTTGGCACTTCCAACCAGATATAAGGAGGCTGAGGCCCCAGCATCCATAAGTCAGATACCTTCTTCCTCTGTGGTAAGACCTCTACACCTCCTTAGAGTTGTATATTTGTCTCATCTTTACTCAGCATCTGAGGCAGTAGCTAACTGCAGTGTATGAATTAAAATTATGCATGCCTCTTGTAAGATTTGACAGTTTGCAATAAAGTGGCATTGATTTAAAATGTTTTACTTAAAATCTGTAACTTTCATTTACATAAATTGAAGTGGTGCTAGAATGTAACTGGGCTTTCAAGGATAATTATATGAATGTGTAGTAAAGTGAGTTGCCAAAATGTTTTCGAACCCTTCAAAGGCTAAATGATGAGCCTTTAAACAACACCCTAATGCTTCACAGGGTCCTCCAAGAAATACACATTCATCTGTAGGAGGGGAAAAAGAAGGTGAGACATGGTTTGAGTCTTCACATAAAAAGTTATGAGAATATTCTGAGAGAGATACTGCTCACCTAACTGACTGGGGAGGAAGCACCAGAGTCAATCATGTTTCTTGTTTAATCTCTTTCCTAGTTATCCGTCACCATGAGTACGGACGCTGAGATGCAAATCTACGGCAAGGCTGCCATATACCTCCGTAAGCCTGAGAGGGAAAGGATTGAGGCACAAACCGCACCCTTTGATTCAAAGAACTCCTGCTATGTGACAGACAAGGCGGAGCTGTACCTTAAGGGTTTAGTCACTGCCAGGGCCGACGGGAAGTGTACTGTAACAGTCACGAAACCTGACGGCACTAAGGAGGTAAGTCCGATCTGAAAAGTATTCAAGTTTGTGCAGTTCCACTATTCCTTGAAAAATCATCTAAATAATCAAAGAAAATGTCAACCAGCAATATGAAATCAGAAAAAACACAAAATATTAGATAAACATACAGTTCCTTCAGAATGTATTCTTGACATTTTCAAAATGTTGTGTTACAGCTTGAATTTAAGATTTTGTATCACTGGCCTACACACACACAAACACACACACACACACACACACACACACAATACCACATCATGTCAAAGTGGAATTATGTTTTTAGAAATATTTATGGATTGATTAAAAATGAAAAGCTGAAATGTCTTGAGTCAATAAGTACTCAACCCCTTGAATGGCCTAGTTACAGTTGACTTAAATTTACTTGAAACTCTATGACAAGACATGAAAATGTCTGTCTAGCAATGATCAACAACCAGCTTGACAGAGCTTGAAGAATAAAAAAACAAAATAATGCACAATTATTGTACAAACTGGTTGTGGAAAGCTCTTAGAGACATACCCAGAAAGACTCACAGTTGTAATCACTGCCAAAGGGTATTCTAACATGTATTGACTCAGGTGTGTGAATACTTATGTAAATTAGATATTTCTGTATTTCATTATCAATAGATGTGCACAAATTTATTTAAAAATATATATTTAGTAAATATTGAATCCAGGCTGTAATACAACAAAATCTGGAATAAATTAAGGGGTATGAATATTTTCTGAAGCATTTACTAGTTTTTTGAAGGCAGTATATAACTAACACATGTTTTATGTTGACTGGTCAAGAATCANCATGTATGTGTCAGTGGGTGATAACTAAGTAGTTTCATTAAATGTGGATATGCATTTTTTTTTGTACGATTCAACTTGTATTTAATGAGTAAAAAAAAGCAATCAGTCATGTCCACTTTGATCTGCGTGTAATCTAGATTTCTGACTGTTTCAGGAAGGAAAAGAGTTCAAAGATGCAGACATCTTCGAGATGAACCCCCCTAAGTACGACAAGATTGAGGACATGGCCATGATGACCTACCTGAATGAAGCCTCTGTGTTGTATAACCTCAAAGAGCGTTATGCAGCATGGATGATCTACGTAAGAAACCTGAACATAGATACAACCACATACATGAACATTAGAAATACATAAATTCTGTACTACATACAGTGGAGTCCAAAAATATTGACACCCTTGATAAATATGATCAAAATGCATTCTAAAATCTTTGGTTGGGAGAGATCTTAGACCATTCATCCATACAGAATCCTTCCTGATCCTTGACATTCTTATGGACTGCCCTCTTGAATTCAAACTGCAGGTTTTCAATGGGTTTCAAGTCCCGAGACTGAGATGGCCTTTGCAAAATGTTGACTTTGTGGCCAATTAACAAATTTCATTGTAGATTTTCATGTGAACGTGGGTTTATTGTCCTGCTGGAATATTCGCTTGCGGCCAAGTTTCAGCCTCCTGGCAGAGGCAACCAGGTTTTCATCTAAAATATCCTGGTACTTGGTAATGTTCATGATGCCTTTGACCTTAACAAGGGTCCCAGGACCAGTGGAAACAAAATAGCTACATCAAAGATCCACCACCATATTCTACAGTAGGAATGGGGTTCTTTTCTGCTTATGCATTCTAATTTCAGCACCAAACCCATGACTGGTTGGCTTACCCAAAGAGCTCTATTTTCATGTCATCCAACAAATGTAAACGTCTGGAGTTTACTAAAATGAACCTGCCACTTGGATTTGAACCAGTGCTTTGGTCGGATGACATGAAAATAGGCCTCAATAATGTTTACCACTATCTTTCTGAGAGAGAAATATATTACTTATTAAAAATAAAATACTTTTTTTCAAGCAATTGTATTAGTATAAAATAATATACTTTTGCAGCCTGCAATATAGCTCAGTAAAGTGACCCCACTGTAAAGGAATGGTAGAAACCAAAACATATCAATACAGTAGACCCACATCAGTATTCCGAAGAACACCCACATCCTCACAAAAATCCAGGTAAAAGTCAATCTGACTTTACTAATCCCCTAATTTAATTATTCTTTCATGCAGACCTACTCTGGGCTCTTCTGTGCCACGGTGAACCCCTACAAGTGGCTCCCCGTATACGACATGGAGGTTGTCAATGCCTACAGAGGGAAGAAGAGGATGGAGGCTCCACCCCATATTTTCTCTGTCTCTGACAACGCCTTTCAGTTCATGCTGATTGGTACGAGCTCTCATGGACGGTTGGATTGATGGATGGATGGTTGGATGGATGGTTGGATGGATGTCCATAAGGGCATACGGATCTCAAAGTCCATTAAGTGCTTATGGATAGATGGATGGATGGATGTCCATTAAGTGCTCATGGATCGATGAATGGATGCATCAATGGAAATTAAAATATGCTTCAGAGAGGTATCTACTGTTTTCTAGTCTAGGTAATAACAGTTTGCTGGGAATATCTGATTTCACTACCCCTCGATTGGAAAATGTTCCAAAATGAAATTCATGATGATACTATGAATGCAATAATGTACACATAACGTTGCTTGAGTATGACAAGCAATATGTTTTTTGGTTCCAGATAAGGAGAACCAGTCGGTCCTGATTACGTAAGTTGTTTACTAAAATGTCACTTGAGAAAGTGTTTCTATTGTAATAAGTTGGGTCACTTGGTGTGATGAAATACATGACAATATGAATGGATTAGAGTATTAGGTTATGTGTAATAACAAGTCGATGAGAAGGAGTATTTGTTAAAGACTTATGTCAGAACACAGGTTAACAGTGTATTTTTCTATGCTATTTCTTAGTGAAAGCCAATCTGACACTCAAACATGTAACTAAAACCCCTCTTTCTCTGTCATATAAACCAGTGGAGAATCCGGTGCAGGAAAGACTGTCAACACCAAGCGTGTCATCCAGTACTTTGCCACCATTGCAGTGTCTGGTGGAGAGAAGAAGAAGGAAGCAGACCCTGGCAAAATGCAGGTAGGTTGTTCTTATGTTTGCCTTTTTAACACATTTCAAGCAATCAAGAAAAAATGACTTTACCACTTTACCAGTTTCTGAGCAACTTGTGTTTGTCTCAACCAGGGGTCTCTTGAGGATCAGATCATTGCAGCTAACCCTCTGCTGGAGGCTTACGGTAATGCCAAGACAGTGAGGAACGACAACTCGTCTCGCTTTGTAAGTATGAAGGGCAAACTGTGGAAGTTACCTTGTATTTGAAAAATGTATTTCATTAGTTCCTTATAGTTACACTTTAAAATGTCAGACTTGATTTGCTGTAGTATTTTTGTTTCATCAACTCCTACAACAACAAAAAAATCCATTATTTATAATCCACGTAAAAATTCACATTTCCTGTTGCTGCAGGATTTTTTTCCTGCTGTAGCAAACTGGATCCTACATCAAGATCCTAGATCTGTATCAATAGATCTAACATCTGTCCAACAAACTGTAACATTTAAAGGGGTCTATCAAAGTCAAATGTTTATTTATTTGTTAGCCTATTTCTAACCCTCATGCTCTACTACAGGGTAAATTCATCAGGATTCACTTCCAAGGTGGTAAACTGGCTAAAGCTGACATTGAGACCTGTGAGTTGGTTTTGATTGTTTCTCAATGCTTTCCTAAATTCACACAGATATTTTTGGGGAAATCTTATCATCACATTTCAAATGTAATTTCATCCCTTGTTCTCTCCTCTCTTTCTCTTTGTTTAACTCGTTCTCTCTCTTTCTCTCTCAGACCTGCTGGAGAAGTCCAGAGTGACCTTCCAGCTGCCCGATGAGAGAGGCTACCACATCTTCTTCCAGATGATGACCAACCACAAACCTGATATAGTTGGTACGGCAAAGTAGAGGTTCAGAGAAAATTATTTCCACCCACATTTTCCCCTATCCCTACCATCCCTCCCTTAATTGGAGTAAACTAATGGACAACAACACATAGGCTTCTACTTCCAGTTTATACATACTAAATGCATGTTACATACAAAACGTATTTTACGTATTTGTCTTTTGTTTGTTTTTAGTCCCATCCTTCAGCTACCATCAAGCCCTCCACACTATAGTCCACACTAATAATACTATTACAATAAGTATATCCAAGGTAACAAGGCATCTAGAGTCGGGTCAGGTCTTTGGGAAATATCTATCAAGTAAAGCACTGTGATGCACAGTCCACAAGTCTCAGTCTCCTCTTTTGATGCTGTTCATTATATACTACATGTATCATTGAGTCCATCTATTGAGTAAAGGACGGAGAGATACTGGTAGGACAGCAGAATTATAAGAGATTTAACTGACAAGCTGTTCTCCGTTGTCCACAGAAATGGCGCTCATCACCACCAACCCCTACGACTTCCCCATGTGCAGCCAGGGTCAGATCACTGTGGCCAGCATCAATGACAATGACGAGCTGGATGCCACAGATGTGAGTCAAACAAAGGGTTAACCAAACTCTAGATATAGAATGGGTAGCACCACCATACACACTGAATGCGCTGTGAAATTCCAACTTCCAGCAGCTGGGAATGTTAATGTATTTTTTGTTTCATACCAAACTACCATTCAGTTCATCACTGTTGTACTTTCTCTTTAATTCCAGGATGCCATTACAATCCTGGGCTTCAGTAATGAAGAGAAGCAGGCCATCTACAAGCTGACAGGAGCTGTATTGCACCATGGCAACTTGAAATTCAAGCAGAAGCAGCGTGAAGAGCAGGCGGAGCCAGACGGCACAGAGGGTGAGTCCCGCTCATAGATATACAATATGTAAAGCATTAGTCCCATTCCCAAAGATAAACACCCCAGAATTATACTGAGTGTACAAAACGTTAGGAACACCTTCCTAATATTGAGTTGCACCCCCTTTTGCCCTCAGAACAGCATACATTTGTCAGGGCTTGGACTCGAAAACGTGTCAAATGTTTCACAGGGATGCTGGCCCATGGTGGCTCTAATGCTTCCCACAATTGTGTCAAGTTGGCTGGATGTCCTTTGGGTGGTGGATCATTCTTTATACACACAGGAAATTGTTGAGTGTGAAAAACCCAGCAGCGTTACAGTTCTTGACACACTCAAATCGGTGCGCCTGGCACCTACTACCATACCCTGTTCAAAGGCACGTAAATATTTTGTCTTGCCCATTCAGCCTCTGAATGGCACACATACATAATCCATGTCTCAATTGTATCAAGGCTTAAAAATCCTTCTTTAACCTGTCTCCCCCCTGATCTACACTGATTGAAGTGAAATTAACAGGTGACATCAACAAGGGATCATAGCTTTCACCTAGATTCACCTGGTCAGTCTGTCATGGAAAGAGCAGGTGTTCCTAATGTTTTGTACACCCAGTGTAGAACACATAGGTTTCATATGAAAGTCAGGCAGGTGCTTTTTTTAAGACAAAATTCCAACCTCCAGAAATGATTTGAAATGATGGATATGTGAGTAAACCTAACCCACAAAAAAGTTAGCCAAGCTATTTTGTTAGTGTGACATCAGAAACAAGTGATCTTGTGTCCCTGAGTCTGTTGTTGTTGGTTCTCTCTTCAGTGGCTGATAAAATTGGCTACCTGCTGGGCCTGAACTCAGCTGAGATGTTGAAGGCTCTGTGCTACCCCAGAGTGAAGGTTGGCAACGAGTATGTGACCAAGGGACAGACTGTGCCTCAGGTAAGGTGGCCAAACAAAGCATTTACCATCCTCTGTGGGCCGAAATTATATTGGGGACGAGTGCATAGCTTTTTAAAAAATTGTGTTGTTGTTTTCCCAAATTTATCATCACCTTATCACTGGACATGGTCAATATCTAGTGTATTAATTTGAGGTATTATCATTAAAGGTTAATAACTCAGTCAGCGCTCTGGCCAAGTCCATCTATGAGAGGATGTTCTTGTGGATGGTCATCCGTATCAATGAGATGTTGGACACCAAGCAGCCAAGGCAGTTCTATATCGGTGTGCTTGACATTGCCGGGTTTGAGATCTTTGATGTGAGTATGAGACCAGAACAAGACAATTAGTTGTGATTGAGATGGATTACAGTCTTGTATGATGAAATGATCCCTTTTAAAATTCCATCAACAGTACAACAGCATGGAGCAGCTGTGCATCAACTTCACCAATGAGAAACTGCAACAGTTTTTCAACCACACCATGTTCGTCCTGGAGCAAGAGGAGTACAAGAAGGAGGGAATCGTCTGGGCCTTCATTGACTTCGGCATGGACTTGGCTGCCTGCATTGAGCTTATTGAGAAGGTGAGCTGTCTGTGAGGATTATAATGGACCATAACAGCAAAGCTAATAGGGATCGCTGTGT
>QNTS01008241.1:12789-23271 GCA_003317085.1 Hucho hucho | reverse complement strand
TTAGTTAGTTAATCAGATTGATTAGGTTATTTAGTTAGTTAATCAGTTTGATTAGGTTATTTAGTTAGTTAATCAGTTTGATTAGGTTATTTAGTTAGTTAATCAGTTTGATTAGGTTATTTAGTTAGTTAATCAGTTTGATTAGGTTAGTTAGTTAATCAGTTTGATTAGGTCATTTAGTTAGTTAATCAGTTTGATTAGGTTATTTAGTTAGTTAATCAGTTGATTAGGTTATTTAGTTAGTTAATCTGTTTGATTAGGTTATGTAGTTAGTTAATCAGTTTGATTAGGTTATTTAGTTAGTTAATCAGTTTGATTAGGTCATTTAGTTAGTTAATCTGTTTGATTAGGTTATTTAGTTAGTTAATCAGTTTGATTAGGTTAGTTAGTTAATCAGTTTGATTAGTTTATTTAGTTAGTTAATCAATTTGATTAGGTTATTTAGTTAGTTAATCAGTTTGATTAGGTTATTTAGTTAGTTAATCAGTTTGATTAGGTTATTTAGTTAGTTAATCTGTTTGATTAGGTTATTTAGTTAGTTAATCAGTTTGATTAGGTTATTTAGTTAGTTAATCAGTTTGATTAGGTTATTTAGTTAGTTAATCTGTTTAATTAGGTTATTTAGTTAGTTAATCAGTTTGATTAGGTTATTTAGTTAGTTAATCAGTTTGATTAGGTTATTTAGTTAATCAGTTTGATTAGGTTATTTAGTTAGTTATCAGGTAGGTTGTTTGTTACATTGTGTGTTTTTCGTTTTTTACATTATTTCCATCTATAACCAGGTTTTCCTTCCAATCATTTCATGTAGATGAATGATCTGACGTTGAAAAAAGTAATGACTTTGGAAGCAGCAGATTTGTCTGTAAAAATGTCCAATGTTGACAAAACAAAATACTCTAGACAAAGTCAGATATTTTTTTTTGTCTGCGAAATATATTATGCAACAAATTGCGGTGGAAACACTTCTAGGAGCAATTATCCATGAAATAAAAACAATTTCGCTGTAAACTTTGAGTCACGAGATGATGTGGCCTACTTTGACGTGGAAACGCATGCAGAGGTTATAGGCAGATGGAATAAGTTATTTCATATCTTCAGAAATGATGGTGTTGAAGTGGACGTGATGATCTTCATACATTTTTACACTAAACAGGCTTTCAATGGTAGGGTATCATTTGAATAATGCTGGTGACACAAAGATCGGTGCTTGACTGCCAATTATATTCACAATTTTCTTTATTTTATCCATATGTCATCATATAACTTACCCTGTCCACATTCTCAGCGACCTGTTGTCCCTTGAGCATGGGCCTAAACCAGATTCGGTAAGTATCCCACTGGGCAAGAACTGGTGGAATCAGCAATGTTTCCACATCATTTCAACCCAAAAACTCAATGTGATTATTTTTAATTAACGTGGAAAACTGATATGATTTTAAAAAAAGTCATCAACATAAGGAAATGTAAAAAATAAATCACCCAACGTTTTACCCTGAAATCCATTGACATTCTGATCATTTTTGTCGATTTCACGTTGAATTCAGGTTAGTTAACAACTCAACCAAATTGTAAATCAAAACTAGACATTGAACAGACATCTGTGCCCAGTAGGATGTTATTTGTCTTAACGGATTTTGTGACAAAACCGTCCATAGAGTTGAAAATGTAACGAAAACGTTTTTTTATTCGTATATGAGTGCAAAGTGCTTTTATGTTCAATACATCATCATGCACAGCATTATATAATTGTATTAGTTTGATGGAAACCGGTGTTGGGGAGTAGTGAACTACATTTAGTACAAATAGTAATTTAGTTACATATTGCAGTAGTTTGGTGGTAGTGGAACTAAATACAAATCTTGGTAGTGTTTCAGTAATTAATTACCTGGTAGTGTTTTCAGTAGTTAATTACCTGTTAGTGTTTTCAGTAGTTAATTACCTGGTAGTGTTTTCAGTAATCAATTACCTGGTAGTGTTTTCAGTAGATAATTACTCAATTTTGGACTCATCAGACCAAAGGACAGATTTACACCAGTCTAATGACCATTGTTCGTGTTTCTTGGCCCAAGCAAGTCTCTTCTTATTATTGGTGTCCTTTAGTAGAGGTTTCTTTGAAGCAATTCCACCACAAAGGCCTGATTCACGCAGTCTCCTCTAAACAGTTGATGTTGAGATGTGTCTGTTACTTGAACTCTGTGAAGCAACTTCTGAGGCTGGTAACTCTAATGAACTTATCCTCTGTAGCAGAGGATATCTTTTGTATACCACCCCTACCTTGTCACAACACAACTGATTAGCTCAAACACATTAAAAAGGAAAGAAATTCTATAAATTAACTTTTAATAAAGCACACCTGTTAATTGAAATGCATTCCAGGTGACTACCTCGTGAAGCTGAAGCTAATGTCAAGGTTCTAATGTCAAAGTTCTAATGTCAAGGTTCTAATGTCAACGTTCTAATGTCAACGTTCTAATGTCAATGTTCTAATGTCAAAGTTCTAATGTCAACGTTCTAATGTCAAGGATCAAGGATCTGAAGTCAATGTTATGATGTCAATGTTCTAATGTCAGTTTTCTAATGTCAACGTTCTAATGTCAACGTTCTAATGTCAACGTTCTTATGTCAACGTTCTAATGTCAATGTTCTGAAATCAATGTTATGATGTCAATGTTCTAATGTCAATGTTCTAATGTCAATGTTCTAATGTCAATGTTCTAAAGTCAAGGTTCTAATGTGAAGGTTCTAATGTCAATATTTTAAAGGCAAGGTTCTATTGCCAAGGTTCTAATGCCAGTGTTCTAATGTTAAGGATCTAATGTCAACGTTCTAATGTCAAGTTTCTAATGTCAAGGATCTAATATCAATGTTCTGAAGTCAATGTTATGATGTCATGTTCTAATGTCAATGTTCTAATGTCAGTGTTCTAATGTAAATGTTCTAAAGTAAATTTTATGATGTGAATGTTCTAATGTCAATGTTCTAATGTCATTGTTCTAATGTCAAGATTCTAATGTCGATGTTCTGATGTCAATGTTCTAATGTTCTATTGTCAGTATTATGATGTCAATGTTCTAATTTCAAGGATCTAATGTCAATGTTCTAAACTCAATGTTAAATGTCATTGTTCTAATGTCAATGATCTAATGTCAAGGTTCTAAAGTCAATGTTATGATGTCAATGTTCTAATTTCAGTGTTCTAATGTCATTGTTCTAAAGTCAAGGTTCTAATGTCAAGGTTCTAATGGCAATGTTCTAATGGCAATGTTCTAATGTCAAGGTCCGACATTATATATTAGGATGTGAAGGTTCTAATGTCAGTGTTCTAATGTCAGTGTTCTAATGTCAAGGATCTAATGTGAAGGTTCTAATGTCAATGTTCTAATGTCAAGGATGTAATGTCAAGTTTCTAATGTCATTGTTCTAAAGTCAAGGTTCTAATGTCAAGGTTCTAATGACAATGTTCTAATGTCAGTGTTCTAATGTCAAGGTTCTAATGTCAAGGTTCTAAAGTATATATTATGATGTGAAGGTTCTAATGTCAGTGTTCTAATGTCAAGGTTCTAATGTCAGTTTTGTAATGTCAGAGTTCTAATGTCAACGTTCTAATGTCAACGTTCTATTGTCAAAGTTTCTATGTCAACGTTCTGATGTCCGTGATTTAATGTCAGTGTTTTAATGTAAACCTTATGATGTCAACCATCTGATTTCAACGTGCTAATGTCAATGTTCTAATGTCAACATTCTGTCAAGGTTCTAATGTCAATGTTCGAATGTCAAGGTTCTATTGTCAATGTTCTAATGTCAACATTCTAATGTTAACGTTCTAATGTCAGTGTTCTAATGTCAATGTTCTTATGTCAATGTTCTATTGTCAACGTTCTAATGTCAATGTTCTAATGTCAAGGTTCTAATGTCAGTGCCAGTCCAAACAAACCAAACGAAGGGGGTCCAGTCCAATCAAACCAAACTAATGTGGACCAGTCCAAACATACCAAAGAAAGGTGGACTAGTCCAAACATACCAAACTAAGGGGGACCAGTCCAATCAAACCAAACTAAGGTGGACCAGTCCAAACATACCAAACTAAGGTGGACCAGTCCAAACATACCAAACTAAGGTGGACCAGTCCAAACAAACCAAACTAAGGGGGACCAGTCCAAACATACCAAACTAAGGTGGACCAGTCCAATCAAACCAAGCTAAGGGGGACCAGTCCAAACAAACCTAACTAAGGGGGGAAAACGCACCAGAGATCAAAGTAAGTCCTAAAAACCAATTTGGTGTGAAAGCCCCCTAAGTAATTTTCAAATTATGTAATTACTCCCGTGTTTTTAAGATTGGCTGCAAATACATTTACATCTAAACAGATCCAATGTTAAGTTTAAAGCCAAGCTGCAATTACAGCTCCAGCTATCTGTTGTCTTGATGACTCCTTCACAGCTCCAGCTATCTGTTGTCTTGATGACTCCTTCACAGCTCCAGCTATCTGTTGTCTTGATGACTCCTTCACAGCTCCAGCTATCTGTTGTCTTGATGACTCCTTCACAGCTCCAGCTATCTGTTGTCTTGATGACTCCTTCACAGCTCCAGCTATCTGTTGTCTTGATGACTCCTTCAGAGCTCCAGCTATCTGTTGTCTTGATGACTCCTTCACAGATCCAGCTATCTGTTGTCTTGATGAATCCTTCCTGTTCTAGGTTTTTTGATAAATAAGGACAAATGTCAAAGCTTTCCTCTACCTTCAGTAATTAATATGAAACGCACTGCAACTCCTTAATTGGGCTCCAGGAGAGATATTGAGGATTTATCTTTAGTAATAGTTGATGACTGGGGACAGAACAACAAAGCAGCATGTTGAAATGAGGTTCTGGATCTACAATTAATCAGGAGATAGAAAACAAGTGATTTAGCAGCGTAGCTCATTCAGGGATATGCTAGTCGCTAGGTCCAGGTAATGCTGTTTTAATCATCTCGCTACAACATTAGCCTTCCCTCGTAACACAACAATCAAATCAAACATGAGCCATCACACTACTGGGTGGATAATGTTTCTCTGGGTGATGTGGAATACAGCTTTTCTAATAGGACGCAATTAATGACAAGGAGGTAGGGAGAACGCCTGTGGTACTGTGATTGTACAGTAGAAGAACGGGCCTGGTGAGTGCATTACATAGTCACTGTTTCAAGTAGATCACATGATCTTGGGAGGGAAAACTACATAATACATTTTTGATTGAGTCTTTGTGTAACACTAAAAAATTATACTAATAATAATACTAAATAATAATACTAAATAATAATACAAATAATAATACAAATAATAATACTAAATAATAATACTAAATAATAATACTAATAATAATGCTAATAATAATACTAATAATAATACTAATAATAATACTAATAATAATACAAATAATAATACAAATAATAATACTAAATAATATTACTAAATAATAATCCCAATAATAATAATTGTATGTCTCACTCTAGACTACACAAGTCCAATATGTACAAGTACTAAAAATCCCATGAAAATATCGGTACAGTGATCTCCAAAAGTGTTTGGAAAGTGACACATTTTCTGTTGTTTTGGCTCTGTCAATAACTATGAGGTTAAAGTGCAGACTGTCAGCTTTAATGTGAATGTATTTTAATCCATATTGGGTGAACTGTTTAGAGATTACACCACTTTTTGTTCATAGTCCCCCCAGTTTAGGGGACCAAAAGTATTGGGGCAAATTCACTTGTTTGTATTAAAGTAATAAGTATTTTGACCCATATTCATAGCACGCAATGATTACATCAAGCTTGTCAGCAAAACAACCGCCATGTACGTGTTTGTGAGATTCTCAGCATTACATAGAGGGGTCATAATAGTGTGTAGGCCAAATAGTCTCTCATCTATCTTCAGGAGAGAGATGGTCTCTCATCTAGCTGCAGGAGAGAGATGGTCTCTCAACTACCTCCAGGAGAGAGATGGTCTCTCATCTAGATCCAAGAGAGAGATGGTCTCTCAACTAGATCCAGGAGAGAGATGGTCTCTCAACTACCTCCAGGAGAGAGATGGTCTCTCAACTAGCTCCAGGAGAGAGATGGTCTCTCAACCTCCTCCAGGAGAGAGCTGGTCTCTCATCAAGCTCCAAGAGGGAGATGGTCTCTCAACTAGATCCAAGAGAGAGATGGTCTGTCAACTTGCTCCAGGAGAGAGATGGTCTCTCAACTACCTCCAGGAGAGAGATGGTCTCTCATCCAGCTCCAGGAGAGAGATGGTCTCTCAACTAGCTCCAGGAGAGAGATGGTCTCTCAACTAGCTCCAGGAGAGAGATGGTCTCTCATCTAGCTCCAGGAGAGAGATGGTCTCTCAACTAGATCCAGGAGAGCAGACAGCGTGTATGGCATTGAGTGGGTGAGTGGTTTGCTGATGTCAACGTTGTGAACAGAGTGTCCCATGGTGGCGGTGGGGTTATGGTATGGGCAGGCATAAGCTACTGTCAATGAAAAAAATATATTTTATCGAAGTCAATTTGAAAGCACAGAGATACCGTGACGAGATCCTGAGGCCCATTGTTGTGCCATTCATCCACCGCCATCACCTCATGTTTCAGCATGATAATACACGGCCCCATGTCGCAAGGATCTGTACACAATTCCTGGAAGCTGAAAATGTCCCAGTTCTTCCATGGCCTGCATACTCACCAGACATGTCACCCATTGAGCAAGTTTGGGATGCTCTGGATCGACATGTACGACAGTCTGTTCTAGTTCCCGAAAATATCCAGCAACTTCACACAGCCATTGAAGAGGAGTGGGACAACATTCCACAGGGCACAATCAACAGCCTGATCAATTCTATGTGAAGGAGATGTGTCGTACTACATGAGGGAAATGGTGGTCAAACCAGATATTGACTAGTTTTCTGATCCACGCCCCTACTTTTTTTTTAAGGTACACTGCATGACCAAAAGTATGTGGACAACTGTTTGTCGAACATTCAAAATCAGGGGCATTAATATGTAGTTGGTCCCCCCTTTGCTGCTATAAAACAGCCTTCACTCTTCTGGGAAGGCTTTCCACTAAATATTGGAACATTGCTGCAGGGACTTGCTTCCATTCAGCATTAGTGAGGTCGGGCACTGATGTTGGGCGATTAGGCCTGGCTAGCTCTCAGCATTCCAATTAATCCCAAAAGTGCTTGATGGGGTTGAGGTCAGGGCTCTGAGCAGGCTAGTCAAGTTCTTCCACATCAACCTCAACAAACCATTTCTGTATGGGGGCCATTGTCATGCTGAAACAGGAAAGGGCCTTTCCCAAACTCTTGCCACAAAGTTGGAAGCACATAATCGCCTAGAATGTCATTGTATGCTGTAGCATTAAGATTTCCCTTCACTGGAACTAAGGGGCCCGAACCATGAAAAACAACCACAGACCGTTATTCTTCCTCCACCAAACTTTACAGTTATCACTATGCATTGGGGCAGGTAGCGTTCTCCTGGCATCCGCCAAACACAGATTCGTCCGTCGGACTGCCAGATGGTGAAGCGTGAGTCACTACTCCAGAGAAAGCATTTCCACTGCTCCAGAGTCCAATGGTGGCGAGCTTTACACCACTCCAGCCGACGCTTGGCATTTTGCATGGTGATCTTAGGCTTGTGTGCGGCTGCTCGGCCATGGAAACCCATTTCATGAAGCTCCCGAAGAAACGGTTCTTGTGCTGACGTTGATTCCAGAGGCAGTTTGGAACAAGGTAGTGAGTGTTGCACCCGAGGACAGACAATTTTTACGCGCTTCGTCCTGTTCTGTGAGTTTGTGGCCTACCACTTCGTGACTGAGACGTTGTTGCTTCTAGAAGTTTGACGAACTGACTTGTTAAGAAAGGTGGCATCCTATGATGCAGCTACGTTGAAAGTCACTGAGCTCTTCTGGAAGTCCATTCCACTGCTAATGTTTGTCATTGGAGATTGCATGACTGTGTGCTTGATTTTATACACCTGTCAGCAACAGGTGTGGCTAAAATAGCCAAATCCACTAATTTGAAAGGGTGTCCACATACTTTTGTATATATAGTTTATCTGTGACCAACAGATGCATATCTGCATCCCCAGTCATGTGAAATCCATAGATTTGGGCCTAATCAATATATTTTAATTTACTGATTTCCTTCTATGATCTGTAACTCAGTAAAGTCTTTGAAATTGTTGCGTGTTGCGATAACATTGTTTTTTCAGTGTAGATTTTAGGAGAGGAGCACATTATAGAGCTGTCATCCAGGCACGATCAACTAGACTACCACATCTTTCACTCATATAATTATTGGATATTGTAAATCGTTCAAAACGATCCATTTTAATTTAATCTTGAGTTTTTTTTTGGGGGGGGGGGGTGATGAGTCTGATTTGAGGTCTTCCTCATGCATCCTTACCAAACAGCTGAGATGAGAGCTGGAATGTAATGGAGTGTCAGCTTCCAAAAGGTGACGGTGTATTACACAGTCTGCAAGAGCTAAACAGGACAGTTTACTGTTTAGCTTATATTGCTTGTTTTTTTTAGGTCCATGATGAAGACTAAAGCGAGATCTAAACTGCAGTCTTTGCCCCACAGAGTTTAACCAGCAATGTCTGACCACAGCAACAACAGTCTGTGATCCTGCTAGGTTTTTAAATAGTACGGATGACCTCTTGCAAATGAACTTTTTTTTTGCGAGAATCCCTCTGGACCCTTTGAACTTGCCGGAGCTGTGTGTTTCTGCTCTGACAGTCATAGAGCTGTGGTCAGTCAGTCAGTCAGACAGACAGACAGAGAGAGGTATGGTCACCAGGCCTTGCCCTCCACTCCTCTCCACCAAACCAAAGTATCTGACTGCAGTCGTACCCTGCTGAGGCCTTCTGAAGCTTTCTGAAACTGGACACCCTTGAAGTGGACGTCTGCCTGCTGCCTCCAGCCTGCCTAGCCCTGATTTTAAAAAGCCTGCCTAACCCTGGTTTTAAAAAGCTTGCCTACCCCTGGTTTTAAAAAGCCTGCCTAGCCCGGGAAAAGCCATTCCCTTTCAGCTCAAAATGACCTCTCTAAATGTGGCCTGTCACATAAAGACATTCTGGACATTACATGTTCAGTTGGCAATTAGACTCTTTCTCTACTGCCTGGTCAGTTGGCCAGTAGGCTGTCCCTCTCAACCGCCCTACCATTCCACACACACACACATCCATACACCCATACACACACACACATACACACAAAAGCTACCAACACCACCACCAACCAATTACCAGAACAGAGCGCAGGGAGTCAGACCACCCTAGGTTTGGTACCTCAGATCCCCTGCTCCCCTGCCTACACCTGCCATAAAACTTCAAAGCAACGGTCTCATCACAGGGCTTTGAAGTGTTCAGCTGGCTGACCTCTGATGCCACTCTGGCCGCAACACATGTTCCTGGCCCATGTGTAAACACAGCCTCTCGACCTGGACGGCAGGCTGGACAAGGCCCGATTGTTTACCTACATGTGTGAGATGTAAGGCCCCTTGAATGGCAGCCATCCGTGGACTGACTGACTTGACTGGAGTCTCCGTTCCCAGCCCCACTGCTGGAGGCTCCCTATGGTGTGAAAGGGACAGGGGTCTGGAGCAGGTCTGGATGATGGGGATCTGGACAATACTCCCCCATTGAACCACCATGTGTTCAACACTCTATAAACCAGGCTTGGGTCCAATTCCATTTCAATTCCAGTCAACTCAGAAAGTGAAACAAATTCTCATTCCAAAAGTGCCATTTATTTGGATTTGGAATTGGAATATCAGTGTAGTCACTGAATTGAATGAAATTGAAGTGGAATTGACTCTACTCCTACGATGAAGCTCACAATCACTACAAACGCACAGTCAGTCTCAGTAATTTATACAATTCAACTCACTTCAGGCAGAAGCACTCTTATACAACATTTGGAAGAAGTGAAAATTTGATTGAAACGTTTTGGGCCAGATTTGGCATATGTGCAATTTATCAGACTGACGGACAGTAACACAGCGGCAAGATAATACTGTATTAGGCTGACAGACAGTAACACAGTGGCAAGATAATACTGTATTAGGCTGACAGACAGTAACAAAGCCAGATAATACTGTATTAGGCTGAAAGACAGCAACACAGCGGCAAGATAATACTGTATTAGGCTGACAGACAGTAACAAAACATGATAATACTGTATTAGACTGACAGACAGTAACACAGCGGCAAGATAATACTGTATTAGTCTGAAAGACAGTAACTCAGCAAGATAATACTGTATTAGGCTGACAGAAAGTAACACAGCCAGATAATACTGTATTAGACTGACAGACAGTAACACAGCCAGATAATACTGTATTAGGCTGACAGACAGTAACACAGCCAGATAAAACTGTATTAGGCTGACAGACAGTAACACAACAAGATAATACTGTATTAGACTGACAGACAGTAACACAGCCAGATAATACTGTATTAG
>QNTS01008240.1:11744-29009 GCA_003317085.1 Hucho hucho | reverse complement strand
ATATATATATATGAGATGAGTAATGTAGGATATGTAAACATTATATAAATGGCATTGTTTAAAGTGGCTAGTGATACATTATTTCATCCAATTATAATTATTAAAGTGGCTAGAGATTTGGGTCGATGGCCGAACGGCATAGGCAAGATACAGTAGATGGTTTAGAGTACAGTGTATACATTTGATATGAGTATGTCGGATACGTAAACATTATATACAAAATTGTTTAAAGTGGCTAGTGATACATTTGTTACATCCAATTCCTATGTTTAAAGTGGCTAGAGATTTAAGTCAGTATGTTGGCAGCAGCCACTCAATGTTAGTGATGGCTGTTTAACAGTCTGATGGCCTTGAGGTAGAAGCTGTTTTTCAGTCTCTCGGTCCCAGCTTTGATGCACCTGTACTGACCTCGCCTTCTGGATGATAGCGGGGTGAACAGGCAGTGGCTCGGGTGGTTGTTGTCCTTGATGATCTTTTTGGCCTTTCTGTGACATCGGGTGGTGTAGGTGTCCTGGAGGGCAGGTAGTTTACCCCCGGTGATGCGCTGTGCAGTCCTCACTACCCTCTGGAGAGCCTTACGGTTGTGGGCGGAGCAGTTGCCGTACCAGGCGGTGATACAGCCCGACAGGATGCTCTCGATTGTGCATCTGTAAAAGTTTGTGAGTGATTTTGGTGACAAGCCGAATTTCTTCAGCCTCCTGAGGTTGAAGAGGCGCTGTTGCGCCTTCTTCACCACGCTGTCTGTGTGGGTGGACCAATTCAGTTTGTCCGTGATGTGTACGCCGAGGAACTTAAAACTTTCCACCTTCTCCACTACTGTCCCCTCGATGTGGATAGGGGGGTGCTCCCTCTCCTGTTTCCTGAAGTCCACGATCATCTCCTTTGTTTTGCTGACATTGAGTGAGAGGTTATTTTCCTGACACCACACTCCGAGGGCCCTCACCTCCTCTCTGTAGGCCGTCTCGTCGTTGTTGGTAATCAAGCCTACCACTGTAGTGTCGTCAGCAAACTTGATGATTGAGTTGGATGCGTGCTTGGCCACGCAGTCATGGGTAAACAGGGAGTACAGGAGAGGGCTGAGAACGCACCCTTGTGGGGCCCCAGTGTTGAGGATCAGCGGGGTGGAGATGTTGTTTCCTACCCTCACCACCTGGGACCGGCCCGTCAGGAAGTCCAGGACCCAGTTGCACAGGGCTGGGTCGAGACCCAGGGTCTCGAGCTTAATGACGAGCTTGGAGGGAACTATGGTGTTAAATGCTGAGCTGTAGTCGATGAACAGCATTCTTACATAAGTATTCCTCTTGTCCAGATGGGTTAGGGCAGTATGCAGTGTGATTGCGATTGCGTCGTCTGTGGACCTATTGGGACGGTAAGCAAATTGGAGTGGGTCCAGGGTGTCTGGCAGGATGGAGGTGATATGATCCTTGACTAATCTCTCAAAGCACTTCATGATGACGGAAGTGAGTGCTACGGGGCGATAGTCATTTAGCTCAGTCACCTTAGCTTTCTTGGGAACAGGAACAATGGTGGCCCTCTTGAAGCATGTGGGAACAGCAGACTGGGATAGGGACTGATTGAATATGTCCGTAAACACACCAGCCAGCTGGTCTGCGCATGCTCTGAGGACACGGCCAGGGATGCCATCTGGGCCGGCAGCCTTGCGAGGGTTAACACATTTAAATGTTTTTCTCACATTGGCTGCGGTGAAGGTGAGCCCGCAGGTTTTGGTAGCGGGCCGTGTCGGTGGCACTGTATTGTCCTCAAAGCGAGCAAAGAAGTTGTTTAGTTTGTCTGGGAGCAGGACGTCATGGTCCGCAACGGGGCTGGTTTTCTTTTTGTAGTCCGTGATTGACTGTAGACCCTGCCACATTCCTCTTGTGTCTGAGCCGTTGAATTGTGACTCTACTTTGTCTCTATATTGACGCTTAGCTTGTTTGATTGCCTTGCGGAGGGAATAGCTACACTGTTTGTATTCAGTCATGTTTCCGGTAGCCTTACCCTGGTTAAAAGCAGTGGTTCGCGCATTCAGTTTTGCGCGAATGCTGCCATCAATCCATGGTTTCTGGTTGGGGAAGGTTTTAATATTTGCTATGGGTACAACAACACCAATGCACTTGCTAATAAACTCGCTCACCGAATCAGCATATACATCAATGTTGTTGTCCGATGCTATCCGGAACATATCCCAGTCCACGTGCTCGAAGCAATCTTGCAGCATGGAATGAGATTGGTCGGACCAGCGTTGAACAGACCTGAGAACGGGCGTTTCCTGTTTTAGTTTCTGTTTGTAGGCTGGGAGCAACAAAATGGAGTCATGGTCAGACTTGCCGAAAGGAGGACGGAGAATAGCCTTGTATGCATCACGGAAGTTGGAATAACAGTGATCCAGGATTTTACCAGCCCGGGTGGCACATTCGATATGCTGGTAAAATTTCGGGAGCCTTGTTCTTAAATTGGCCTTATTAAAATAACCCCAGACGGGATAACCCCAGACGAGGGATTATCTCCATTTGAGAAAGTATTTGGTAGACCTTTTAGAATGAGAGTTAGGAAGATATAGTAGCAGATCACATGAGAAGTTGTTTGCTAACCACACCTGTGTGTCAGAGATTTTATGCCCAACAGAAGAACTACAGAAGGAGGTGAGCCATACGATCCAGCCTGGTGACTGGGTGTGGGTCCAGTCTCTGGAGAAAAAGGACTGGAAGCAGCCCCGTTGGGAAGGTCCCTACCAGGTTATGTTGGCCACAGCCTTTGCCTTTAGAATATCAGAAAGAGCAACCTGGGTCAACGTTACCCACTGCAGAAAGGTAGGAACACATACAAACACCGTGGAACACAAGCAGAGTTAGAGAGCAGAACTGGACCGATAGGGTCTGGGGGTCGCTTCTGTTAACGAAGATTTCCTACCCCGACCTATCATCACTGTAGTGTGTTCCCTAGAGGTGTGAGTATGGGGTGGTACCTAGCAGACTGGCTAAGGGCAGGAGAGGGTTGGCGGTTTTTGGGATATGGGGTACCTTGAGCTGCATCATAGTTTTGATGATCTTTTTTATAAATCCTGATTCAACACCTCTAGTATAAATTATATGTCGCTGACAGGTTNGAAGTTATGAATCAGATTGGGGAGGGTTCTATCACTACGTCCTTCTGGTGGGTAATGATAAATAAAAATGTTGATTGGATCAATTATATGTATTATAATCAACAAGGATTTGTGAATAAGACTAGAGATGCGGTGATGGGAATCTCTGAACAATTATCCGCCACCTCCCTCATGACCTGGCAAAATAGGTTGGCTCTAGATGTGTTATTGGCTGAAAGGGTGGCGTCTGCAGAAGGGTGGGGGAATAATGTGCTGTACCTTCTTCCCCAATAACATAGCTCCAGCTCTGACGAGTTGGTTTGACAATATGTTTTGGCAATGGGAAAATGTAATGATTACTGTGTTGTGGGCAACTTTCACCTGTATGACTGTGTTAGTCCTGTGTGGGTGTTGTTTGATTCCGCGTGTGTGAGATTTTGTGTCTAGGTCTCTGGAAAAGGTGGTGATGATTCTCCAGGGCCCTGCCAGACTCAGACCATGTGACGACAGATACATGCCTTCTAGATTGACAGAGAATGCTGCTGGTTTTAATCCAGAGGAGCCTGAATTAGATGAAACTATTTTTTATGTTTAGTAATGTTGTCTATTTGATAAAGTTTATAATGAAAATCCTACCTAGAAGTGTTATGATTGGATATAGGCCCAGAACAGTAATTGATAAGGATCAGATGTAAATACATGTATTGGTTTTGTGTGGCAATGATAATTCTAATCAAAATAGATGTGGTGTTATTTCTTTATAGGTTGTTTCTAATTGGTGTGGTGTCATTATTAATTCTAATCAATATAGATGGGTGATTATGTGTAAAAATTTAGTCAAAAGGGTGGATTGTTATAGATTTTATGTTTAATGACTAAATGTTTGTACATCTAAGAATATTCCATTCTGAAAATGTATGCAATAGAGATAGGGTTATAAGACAAATGGTAGTCCAATTGATGTGTGTGTGTCTATAAATGAATATTGTGTGGAGAGTGGAACAGGATGGTACGACTTGTGAGAAGGAGTCAGTGAGAACAAAGAATTCTTTGATTCTACCAGACACATGTGAGAGGCCCCTGTCCTTGGGACGGGAGGGATGGTTAAGAAGCTGTCCAAGTTTGACTTATGTTGTAAGATTGTGATATGCCGCTGAATGTGTACTGTGGGAAAACACTATTTTCCTGGAAAGGGTGGGGAATATGGTGGGGCATTTGTATTTTTTGTATTTCAACATTGTACCATATAAAAGACTGTGTACACCTTTTAAGATCAGAGCTCTCGCGTGAATAAACAATTTACATTTGACCATTGTAGATTGGGTCTCTGTTTGTCTCATTTCAACCAGTATCTTACAAATACTGGGTAACAGACAGAGTTTGTTTAATTGAAGTTCAGTTTGTGAACATTGAGCACAACATTTCTATAACAGCTACTACTTTCACTACTTTTAGTCTTGAAATCTTCGGTTGTTTACAACACTACCTTACTCACTGTGTTTAGCACTTGGCCTCACTCACTATTCAGGCCACACCTGAATAGGTGTAGACAAAGAAGAACTTTCCAGTAGGTGTACTGAAACATTCAAGGGCTATTTTCTCAAAAGTGGGGTTACAAGTTTAACAACTTTCAAGCAGAATGACTATCCAATTGTTCCTTAACTGCAGTGTATGATATAGCATTTTGTAGATCTGAGTCTGCTTTTATTCAATGTAAAAAACAACATTTCAAATTTGCTTCACTGACAGCCGCATCTCAATAATCAACTAGGCCTGTTGTCTGCTCGCTGCCAAAATTGCGGTCTTCCCAACTACGCATATAAGCCTACATGCTTGTGATTTGATACAATCCGCAGCTTTAAAAGAAGCTAATGATCCTCTGTGGCTAGGTTCTGCTCTCTGGTGAAGTATTTATTTATGTTTTTATTTATTTATGTATAGACAGGAGTTATTACATGTACAGTATATACTTTGAGTGTGCATATAGTCAGTGCAAGATAGGGTCAGTGCAGATAGTCCGGGGAACAATTGAATGAACTATTTAGCAGTCTTATGGCTTGGTGGTAGAAGCTGTCTTGGAGCCTGTTGGTCCGAAAGCTGATGCTCCAGTACCATTTGCCAGACGGTAGCAGAGTGAACAGTCTATGGCTTGTGTGGCTGGAGTCTTTGGACATTTTCCGGGCCTTCCCCTGATATAGAGGTCCTGGATGGCAGGGAGCCATGTGAACTGTGCAAGGGGTGTGTAAACTTTCACTAGGCACTGTACATTTCCGTGAAACCATGAATCACATTTTTATTCAGATCCCCTTTACCTGTTGAATAAGAAGTAGCTATTCTTCCTGGGGTCCACACAAATCATAGAACATGCAAAATACAGAACACTAATGGACAGGAATAGTAACACAAATTTAAACTAAGAACACTATACTAAAGAACAATATGACTATTTAACCTCCAGCTGCCAGTTTCAGTTTCATTCCCATGTTGGTGTCCACCAGCCCGGTCAACCTTCCAGCTGCCGGTCTGCCTCTCTAAGCTCTAGTCTGCCACCCCATGATGACATACAGAAGTGATAACTTAATTTAATCATGTTGATGTCGCTGAGAATTTTCCTGCACCACAGGAAATTCAAATGAGGCTCTTGATTTACATAAGTTCTCTTTCTCTCTCAATCGCTCAAACGCCGAAGCACCAGACAGAATACATGTCCTACCACTGCAACATTTAAATGTCCAAAAATGTATCTGAAATGCAGCCATACACATTAACAACCATCATTTTGTATAGTTTAACACCACAAGATATACAGTATATTGGTCTCCACTACGACATTAACCTTACTGCAGTGGGTTAAATCAGGGTCAGAGTGTTTCTTGGTAGTCTACTTTGAAACAAACGTATTCACCTCATACACATGGTTATGGGCTTAGAAAAAGGACACCTGTACCATGTCAGATATAAAGTTTACATTTATTCAATTTTGTGTTTGCATCTCAATATTACACTTTATATACATCACAGAAGTCTGAAATACTGTATAACAAAACAGTTTGACATAGAAACAATGCCTGTAGGAAAGGGCTACAAGTGTATCCGAAATACAGCCGTAGACTACACCTAAACTATAGCCTACTGTAGCTCATCAAAACAAGTTTCCCAATAGAAATAATCAAATCCTCCTGCTGTAGGATTATTTTACTCCTGCGATGAAACTCATCAAATAAAGATCCTACATCTGTACATTGTGTACCACTACACCAGTAGTGTGTACCACTACACCAGATTGCCTTGCGGCAATCAAACTAGCTAAGCGTCAATATAGAGACAAAGTAGAGTCACAATTCAATGGCTCAGACACGAGAGGAATGTGGCAGGGTCTACAGTCAATCACGGACTACAAAAAGAAAACCAGCCCCGTTGCGGACCATGACGTCCTGCTCCCAGACAAACTAAACAACTTCTTTGCTCGCTTTGAGGATAATACAGTGCCACCGACACAGCCTGCTACCAAAACCTGCGGGCTATCCTTCACCGCAGCCAACGTGAGAAAAACATTTAAATGTGTTAACCCTCGCAAGGCTGCTGGCCCAGATGGCATCCCTGGCCGTGTACTCAGAGCATGCGCAGACCAGCTGGCTGGTGTGTTTACGGACATATTCAATCAGTCCCTATTCCACTCTGCTGTTCCCACATGCTTCAAGAGGGCCACCATTGTTCCTGTTCCCAAGAAAGCTAAGGTAACTGAGCTAAATGACTATAGCACTCACTTCCGTCATCATGAAGTGCTTTGAGAGATTAGTCAAGGATCATATCACCTCCATCCTGCCAGACACCCTGGACCCACTCCAATTTGCTTACCGTCCCAATAGGTCCACAGACGACGCAATCGCAATCACACTGCATACTGCCCTAACCCATCTGGACAAGAAGAATACTTATGTAAGAATGCTGTTCATCGACTACAGCTCAGCATTTAACACCATAGTTCCCTCCAAGCTCATCATTAAGCTCGAGACCCTAGGTCTCGACCCAGCCCTGTGCAACTGGGTCCTGGACTTCCTGACGGGCCAGCCCCAGGTGGTGAGGGTAGGAAACAGGAGGCTGAAGAAATTCAGCTTGTCACCAAAAACACTCACAAACTTTTACAGATGCACAATCAAGAGCATCCTGTCGGGCTGTATCACTGCCTAATACGGCAACTGCTCCGCCCACAACCGTAAGGCTCTCCAGAGGGTAGTGAGGTCCACACAACGCATCACCGGGGGTAAACTACCTGCCCTCCAGGACACCTGCACCACCCGATATCACAGGAAGGCCAAAAAGATCATCAAGGACAACAACCACCCGAGCCACTGCCTGTTCACCCCGCTATCATCCAGATTGCGAGGTCAGTACAGGTGCTTCAAACCTGGACCGAGAGACTGAAAAACAGCTTCTATCTCAAGGCCATCAGACTGTTAAACAGCCATCACAAACATTAAGTGGCTGCTGCCAACATACTGACTCAAATCTCTAGCCACTTTAATAATTAAAATTGGATGTAATAAATGTGTCACTAGCCACTTTAAACGATGCCAATTATATGTTTACATATCCTACATTACTCATCTCATATGTATATACTGTACTCTATACCATCTACTGCATCTTGCCTATGCCGGTCGGCCATCACTCATCCATATATTTATATGTACATACTCATATTCATTCCTTTACACTTGTGTGTATAAGGTAGTTGTTGTGAAATTGTTAGATTACTTGTTAGATACTACTGCATGGTCAGAACTAGAAGCACAAGCATTTTGATACACTTGCATTAACATCTGCTAACCACGTGTATGTGACAAATACAATTTGATTTGATTTGACATTAGCTAATATGGTGACAACGATGTAGGCTGTGTGTAGCGGTTAGCGGTCATGATACTGTATTAAGGTTTGGATTGGAAAGGTTTCTTCACAGACAGCTGATGTGTTGTGCACTGAAGTCCACAACCAAAATGAAAATTGCAAACTCTCGTTTGCAATTGTTGGACCAATGATTACACCCGAGATCAGCTAGATGCAGGCAAGAGTGTGCAAGCGAATATGTCACTGTCTGTCATCTTGATAAAGCAATGCTCATAAAATTTTTAAAATAATCCTCCCTCATCTTAAACGGCACAGACCGCCACTGCACTACACACGTCATATTGTTGAAGCATTTGGTTTGACTGTGAACTGATTCTCTAGAAGGTTCAGTAACCCTGATCATGTTCCAACCTGTAATCTCTCTGTTGTCTGACTGATCAGTCACTGGTGTGGGAAGGGAAGTTAGTGCTGGCTGAGAAAATACCTCAGTAAATATGTGCCAGTACAGACACCTTTAACTGTGCTTCTACTTTGGAAATGGCATGATGTTGTGGTGGGCAGTGCCAGTACTAGTAACTACGGTCTTACAGTCAACAGTAGACACTTACATTCTCCCCGTCCTGTACTCTCTTCATCTACCCTCTCTCTCTCTCTCTCTCTCTCTCTCTCTCTCGCTCTTCTCCATCTCCAAACACAGAGTGATTCAGATATCAGATTAACTGTCAGATCCTCTTTACTCTGGTAGGAGACTATAACACAGTGTTAAGTACCTCAATGGACCGTAAAGGAAATCACTCTACAAACTATCATCACTGTGCCCTTAAGGAAATCACAAATATTATGGACACATTAGAAATAGTGAATATTTGGAGACTAAAAAACCCAGACCCAGTGAGATATACATGGAGGAGACTTAATCAAGCTAGTCGTCTTGACTACTTTCTTGTCTCTTTCTCTCTTGCATCAAAGGTTAAAAAAGTTTGAATAGGAGACAGAATGAGTATGAGTTGATATATAAAACGATGCAAGATTCAAGACTTCGTGCTTTTCAGCTAAAATTATTATATAGAATTATTGCCACCATAAAATCATAAAATAAAATCATCGAAGCTCTGCAGATTTTGTTTTGAGGATACAGAATCATTAGACCATTTATTTTGGTATTGCCCTCAGGTAGCCTGTTTCTGGTCTCAGGTTCAGGAATGGCTGAAAATGCATAGCATTGATTTAAATTTGACCCTAGAAATAGTACTGTTAGGAGATCTGGAGAGACCGGGTCAGTCAATTAATAATATACTAATACTCTTAGTAAAAGTATTTATTTTCAACTCACAATCTGTGGATTCGATTAGATAGATTGAAATTGTACGTTAAACATCACAGCATAGTTGAAAGATATGTGTTGCGTAGAAACCCGAAGAAGGTGGCCTGCAGAGATAGGTGGGATGGACTGAGGGAAGCTGAGGGTTAGGATGTGGAATTGGAGACAAGTGGGAGTGGAGTTGCTGTGCGGGATGATGGTCAAAGATAAAAGTAAAGAATAAAGTTTTTTAAAAAACATAATAAAAAGTATGTTTGAATGACACTGAGGGGCAGTGTTTTTACAGCTAATGCCGGTTTGCCTGAGGCTGATGCCGTGCAGGTGTTTGTACACATGCATATACACACACTCTCATTCAAATACACACACACATGTAATAGTGCCAGACATGCACTCAAACATATACAGCTGGCATTGCTGTTATGATTTTAGTTGTCCTACTGTCCTTTGTTAAATAAAAAACAAGTAGACGTTTAGAGAACCGTGCTACCATCTAAATAGCTGTGAAATGTATTGTCCATAACCAAACATTTTGTATTTGCAGCTGTTTGAAGCTGGTGTACACAACCGAAAGTAAAAAACATAGCATACATAGAACAGATCTACCGCTTCTTAGACTTGCTTTCAATGAGAATGAAACATCTATAACACATTGGTCGGGTCGCTCAAAAAGTTACATATTGTAGCTTTAAAGAGAAAATGGAGTATGAAATTTGCAGTAACTACAAAATCCAAGTAGAATCCAAGGCAAACGGCAGTAAATTAAGTTACTGCAGTGTGGCTTTGTCCACCGTGTTTTGACTGCAAACGCAAAGAGCAGTAACTATGCAAACAGGGAAATTTTGCTGTCCAGACAAATATGTTGTAGTTACATAATACATCAGTGAATTATCATTTATCTTATTATGAAGTACTTTTTTATGCATGTCAACCATGACCACTGATCTGACGTATGACCCTAACTGTCACTGGCAAACATGGTTACAGACCTAACAACATTATGTAGTATTCTCTCCTCGTGGAGAAAAGCACAAGCTAATTATAATACACAAAGTAAGCAAAACAATGAAATACATCATTCCAACATTGCCTAAATTGATGAATAAGATACTGAGATAGACCTATATAAGCAATATAACAAGTGAGATGTACAAACTATGATATAAGGAAACAATGAGCAGATAAGAGGCAAGCTGTAATTTTGATTAAGACATAATGAGCGAGAGTCGATATGCCTATTGGTTCAGCACATTTGAAATGGAAAACGACAGAATTTAAAACATGGGCCGTTCTTACAGCATTTTCCCTGTACACCATTTCAGAACCGTAGGATAAATAACATATAATCAGACAATAAAAACTCTTAAAATATTAGATGGTGACATTTCTCTAAAACAGGTTATAGGTTACATGTGCACCACCAGTTTAGAAAAATAGGTTTAAGTTCTGAGGAGGAGAGGGGTCAAATTCTTAAAGTGAGACTAACAGCTTACTACACAACATACACTTAGTATTAATTTATTAGCTACAGTATACATGTTGTGGCATATAACCTTAGTTATGCAGCAGCATATAAGACATATTTTATATTGTGCTCATTTGAACAGGAAGGTGGCGCGGCTGTTGTTCTTTTGGGCAAACTGTCATTAAACTTTGTCATCAAAGTCTGGCATTCTCTGGATTTATGGTGCTTTCAAGACAACTGGGAACTCTGGAAAAAAAACAAGGTCGAATCATGACGTCAGTGATCTTCAAGTCAGAATGGCGGAGGTCTAGAAAGAGGCCTGTGTTCCCGACTTGGAATTTCGAGTTGGATGACCGTTCAAAACTAATTTTCCAAGTCTGAGTTTGTTTTTCGGAGCTCGAGTTCCCAGTTGTCTTGAACGCACTTACGTTGGAAGTCTGGGACTTCCCAGTTCCGAGTTCCCAGTTGTTTTGAACGTGGCTGGATTCAACCTTTTCTGGCTCATGGTGTTGTTTATCCTTTTATACTTGGAAAAGAGAACCCTTTCAGAAAGATGTTTTAAATCCTTAAACCCAGACTTGGACCACACAACCTCTCCACCGAATAGCAGGCAGGGGAAGCAAAATACTGATTGCTTTGCAATGCTTTCAGTTAGCCACTGATTACTACCAAACTTGATTTTCAACTTGTTCTGTAGTGTTTATGTCCAATGGCCGATGAGCACCAATATGTTTTATCTATAACTCTTCATATGACAAGAATTGAAAAGCATTTGCCAGTAATTGTCAACATGATCCATGAAGATGACTGCTTGTCTAGCTAGCTAGCTTGCTAGAGCTACAGTAGACATAATGTAATTTGCTGTTATTTTATCTGTAGCCAATGACCTTGAGCCTTCTTGAACAGGTACTTCTAATGTCAATCTATGGCAGCATCCAACGGGGCTTGAAGTTCTGTGTTCTCCCAGTAGATTCTGTGGTGATGTAATGTCCCCATGAGTGACAGAACACTGAGCCAATCGCTGCGCAACTAGAGGATATTACCAACGCCTACGCTCTGTGTGCCTCGCTGGCTGCCCCACCACCACAGAAAGCACTGAGCTAGGCTGAAACACCTGCATTTTGGAGCTGCCTTACATAAGAAATAGACAATGTTTGTATGCGCTTTTTTTTTTACATTGTTTGTAACTGAAACGTAACACAAATGAATGCCAAAATAACATGTATAACAGGCAATATTATTATCATAATTATTTTCTAAACAGGTGGGGCTCAAAACAGAATGACGGGTTGCCACTGCTCAATGCACTTTACATGCCATGGAAGTTACTCACCCTATCGGTCACAGGGTCACTCAAATTATGCTGAGCTCAGTTAAACTTTGCATGGGCTGGTTTCCCGGACACAGATTACACCTATTCCTGAACAAATGTAATTATTTCAATGGAGATTCATCATCTTAAATCTTAGATTCATTCTCAATCTGTGTCCGGGAAACCATCCCTGTTTATTTACTCTGACTCAGCAATCAGTTAATAAATATTTGGTCGCCTCCTGGACAAATTAGTTAGAAGTTTTAAAACAAAAAGAAGAGGCAAGAGAAACGTTCTGGTACAGATCTGGCTTGTGTCTGTGGCTTCACAGAGAAGACCAGAGTTCATGGGGAATTATTTTATTTTGAACTACCAGTAAACCAGTGTNATTGAATTTGGTCGTGCTTCTACCCCTGGTATCATATAAACTCACAATAAGACATGGAAAGATCTGTAGAATTGCGGGAAATTAGCTTTAAAACTGCACCATTTTTTCTTTGCCAACACGAGGGTTGTGAACAGTTTGGGGTCGCATGGGTGGAGGTTTGTTACTATGCTGATAAATAACTATATTTTAGTAATTGTTTTATCTTGTGATAAAGTGTCCTGGTTTATGTTCTGTTAAAGGTTGCCAAAATAACATGTATAACAGGCAATATTATTATCATAATTCTTTTCTAAACAGGTGGGGCTCAAAACAGAATGACGGGTCGCCACTGCTCAATGCACTTTACATGCCATGGAAGTTACTCACCCTATCGGTCACAGGGTCACTCAAATTATGCTGAGCTCAGTTAAACTTTGCATGGGCTGGTTTCCCGGACACAGATTACACCTATTCCTGAACAAATGTAATTATTTCAATGGAGATTCATCATCTTAAATCTTAGATTCATTCTCAATCTGTGTCCGGGAAACCATCCCTGTTTATTTACTCTGACTCAGCAATCAGTTAATAAATATTTGGTCGCCTCCTGGACAAATTAGTTAGAAGTTTTAAAACAAAAAGAAGAGGCAAGAGAAACGTTCTGGTACAGATCTGGCTTGTGTCTGTGGCTTCACAGAGAAGACCAGAGTTCATGGGGAATTATTTTATTTTGAACTACCAGTAAACCAGTGTTCCTTGCCAGGATCTAAAGCCGGAAGCCTGAAGGAATCTGCCACGCCAACGACCCAGCCAGTGGTTTCAGACCTCCTATATCGGGAAACACTGCCTAAACTACTGAGAGATGGCTGACTGTTTTCACTAATCCTCAGGAAAGATCATGCGATATTTTAACCCAATGTACTTAGAGTCACTAGTTAAAGTCTACACAACCCTTCAACAGTCTTCACATTTTGCTGCCAATTGAATTGTCAAAGTGAAAGGCAAATTCTAGAATATTTTCCAAATTAATAAAAAATGTAATATTACGATGTTTTGATTGTGTATGGATTCATAGGGCAGAGTTAATACTTGGTGCAAGGCCCTTAGGCAGCCATTACAAGTGTGAATCATTTTGAATGAGATTCTACCATCTTTGCACAACTCTTTGGGCAACGTTTATCCATTGTTTTGTCAAAATTGCTCAAGCTCAGCAATATTCAAACCTTGTCTCTGATTTTCAAGCAAATTTAAGTCAATAGGTTTTGTAATTGTCCCACTGAAAAATAAAACTCTATGCCAGGGATAGGTTTTCAGAAGACTTGTAATGGATCTCTGACATGTAGGTACGGCAGAGTCAGGCGCAGGACAACAATTGAGTAATCAAACCACTTTACTCAAAAATAACGGTGTCGAAATACAAATACACTTTGTGATATAAATACCACAATACACGGACCACAAGACAACGAACAATCAATCACAAAGACATGGGGGGGAACAGAGGTTTAAATAAGGAACATGTAATTAAGTGATTGGAAACCAGGTGTGTGTAATGAAGACAAAACTAACGGAAAAATGAAATGTGGTCAATGGTGGCTAGAAGACCGGTGACGTCGACCGCCGAATGCCGCCCGAACAAGGAAAGGGACCAACTTCGGCGGAAGTCGTGACAAGACTGAAGCGGGTTTTCCGCCTTTTTAGCTCCTTTGATATTTATTTTGATCCTGACAAACTCCCCAGTCCCTGCCGGTGACAAGCATACCAATCACTTGATTCTGCCACCACAATACTTAAAAATACAGAGAGGGTTTGTGTTGGATTTGACTCAAGCCTGTCGTTTTTTTATTTAGGCCAAAAAGTACATTTTCTTTGCTGTGTTGTCTTGCAGTATTGGTACATGGCCTTGTTTCAAACATAATGGATGATTTGGAGTGGATTTTCTTTAACACAGGCTTCATTCTTTTCACTTTGTCATACACTATATCTACAAAAGTATGTGGACACCCCTTCAAATTAGTGGATTCAGCTAGTCCAGTCACACCCGTTGCTGACCGGTGTATAAAATCGAGCACACAGCCAAGCAATCTCCATAGACAAACATTGGCAGTAGAATGGCCTTACTGAAGAGCTTAGTGACTTTCAACGTGCCACTGTCATAGGATGCCACCTTTCCAACAAGTAAATTCATCAAATATCTGCCCTTCTAGAGCTGGCCTGATTGCAAGTACTGTTATTGTGAAGTGGAAACGTCTAGGAGCAACAACGGCTCAGCCGTGAAGTGGTAAGCCCACAAGCTTACAGAATGGGACCGCCTGCTGAAGCGCATAGTGCGTAAAAATCTGTCCTCGGTGTAGACTTTAATGTGAAATGCTTGCTTAGGAGCCTTCCCAATGATGCAAAGTTAAAAATAGGTCCTGGGCTGGAGTGGTTAGATGTTGTGAGGCCGGTTGGACATACTGCCACATTCTCTGAAACAACGTCATGGTAAAGAAATTTACTTTAAATTCTCTGCAACAACTCTGATGGACATTCCTGCAGTCAGCATGCCAATTCCATGCTCCCTCAAAACTTGAGACATCAACTTAAATTTCACTTACTTAGCTAGTGAATGCAGCTAGCTTGTTTAGCTTACGCAAACACCCGGCTCAAACAGAGAGGGATGCTTCGTTAGCTAGCTGGCTATGGGTATCCAACAGTGGACCTCTTCCAAGTCAAGGTAAGCTTTTGTTTTTACAAATGTATTGCCACCGGGGCCAGCCGGTGTAACTGCTAAACTGCTTGCTGACTGTACACTGTACTGGATGATTGTAGCGGATTTACTAACGCATTAGTTCTAGTAGCTATGTTGACTATGACGTTAACTAATATGGTGACAACAATGTAGTCTGTGTGGTGCGGTTAACAGTTATGATACTGTATGACGTTTTGGATTGGAAAGGGTTTTCACCTGGTCACAGACAGCTGATGTGTTGTGCACTGAAGTCCACAAACAAATGGAAAAGGTGAGAGGAGGACAGCACGTAGAGACGAGAAGGAATTATATTCCGCGTTCACGTGCTAGTCGGAACAAGGAAACTCCGAAATGTACGACTTGCTAATTGGTTACCACATGTATAACTACAACCTGTTTGCAAGTCGGAGTTCCGACTAGCATGTGAACGTGGCAATACAACGAGAAGTGATCATGATGTTTGCATGTGGCTGCTATGAAAGTGAATTGTGTTTGTGTGTGATCAAGGGTGCATTCATTCCGCCAATTCTGTTGAAAAACGTTTCTTAAACAGATGCAAATGAACTTGGGATAAACATACCTGAATTTGTCCAATAGAAACTCTCGTTTGCAACTGTTGATTACACCCTAGATCAGCTAGATGCAGGCAAGAGTGTGCAAGGCGGTATTGAATGTGTCAATGTCTCACACCTTTTTCTCTCGAACTGTGCACCTACGTTGTAAACTTTAATTCATAGGCTAGGTTGTAGCAACTTCATGATGGGTAGTCCCATAGGGAAAATCTGAGTATCATGTAATAGCCTAAAGCTATCAATGTTACATTGAGCTGGGTGAATGGAATATGAATGAGCCATCCAAGACGGTGTAAATAGAAATAAGGCCATGCTCATGAACGGATTCTTTAGAAGGTTGGGCAATCTTGGTAATGTGTCACAACCTCTAACCTCTCTGATGACTAAGTGGCTGTCACTAATGTGCGAAGGGAAGGGAAGCTAGTGTTGGCTCCCCACCATGAGAAAATACCTCAGTAAATATGTGCCAGTACAGATACGTTTAACTGTGCTTCTACTTTGGAAATGGCATGATGTTGTGGTGGGCAGTGCCAGTACTAGTAACTACGGTCTTACAATCAACAGTAGACACTTACATTCTCACCGTCCTGTACTCTCTTCATCTACCCTCTCTCTCTCTCTCTCTCTCTCTCTTTTTCTCTTTCTCTCTCTTCTCCATCTCCAAACACAGAGTGATTCAGATATCAGATTAACTGTCAGATCCTGTCTTTACTCTAGCTA
Organism: Hucho hucho; assembly: GCA_003317085.1. Classification (NCBI taxonomy): domain Eukaryota; kingdom Metazoa; phylum Chordata; class Actinopteri; order Salmoniformes; family Salmonidae; genus Hucho; species Hucho hucho. The sequence continues at coordinate 12,585 of QNTS01008240.1, read as the reverse complement.
TCTATCCAGACTCCAACAATTTGAGATGGTCTATAAATAATAATAATAAATAAATATATTATTGAATTTGGTCGTGCTTCTACCCCTGGTATCATATAAACTCACAATAAGACATGGAAAGATCTGTAGAATTGCGGGAAATTAGCTTTAAAACTGCACCATTTTTTCTTTGCCAACACGAGGGTTGTGAACAGTTTGGGGTCGCATGGGTGGAGGTTTGTTACTATGCTGATAAATAACTATATTTTAGTAATTGTTTTATCTTGTGATAAAGTGTCCTGGTTTATGTTCTGTTAAAGGTTGCCAAAATAACATGTATAACAGGCAATATTATTATCATAATTCTTTTCTAAACAGGTGGGGCTCAAAACAGAATGACGGGTCGCCACTGCTCAATGCACTTTACATGCCATGGAAGTTACTCACCCTATCGGTCACAGGGTCACTCAAGTTATGCTGAGCTCAGTTAAACTTTGCATGGGCTGGTTTCCCGGACACAGATTACACCTATTCCTGAACAAATGTAATTATTTCAATGGAGATTCATCATCTTAAATCTTAGATTCATTCTCAATCTGTGTCCGGGAAACCATCCCTGTTTATTTACTCTGACTCAGCAATCAGTTAATAAATATTTGGTCGCCTCCTGGACAAATTAGTTAGAAGTTTTAAAACAAAAAGAAGAGGCAAGAGAAACGTTCTGGTACAGATCTGGCTTGTGTCTGTGGCTTCACAGAGAAGACCAGAGTTCATGGGGAATTATTTTATTTTGAACTACCAGTAAACCAGTGTTCCTTGCCAGGATCTAAAGCCGGAAGCCTGAAGGAATCTGCCACGCCAA
>QNTS01008239.1:0-12397 GCA_003317085.1 Hucho hucho | reverse complement strand
CTTACCCCTATACATATCTACCTCTATAGATCCAGTATCCCTGTACATTATAATACGGTACTGGAACTGACCCTGTATATAGTATGTTTACCCCTATACATATCTACCTCTATAGCTCCAGTATCCCTGTACATTATAATATGGTACTGGAACTGACCCTGTATATAGTATGTTTACCCCTATACATATCTACCTCTATAGATCCAGTATCCCTGTACATTATAATACGGTACTGGAACTGATCCTGTATATAGTATGCTTACCCCTATACATATCTACCTCTATAGATCCAGTATCCCTGTACATTATAATACGGTACTGGAACTGATCCTGTATATAGTATGCTTACCCCTATACATATCCACCTCTATAGATCCAGTATCCCTGTACATTATAATATGGTACTGGAACTGACCATGTATATAGTATGTTTAACCCTATACATATCTATCTCTATAGATCCAGTATCCCTGTACATTATAATACGGTACTGGAACTGATCCTGTATATAGTATGCTTACCCCTATACATATCTACCTCTATAGATCCAGTATCCCTGTACATTATAATATGGTACTGGAACTGATCCTGTAAAGTAGTATGCTTACTTACTTTATCATATTCTTCTTATTTCTTATTTACTGTGTGTTTTTGTTCTACCTTGTTATTCTCAGTACTACATTGTTATTTATTACTGCGTAGTTGGGGTTAGAGCTGGGCATTAAAGGCATTTCACTGTACTTGTGCATGTGACATTAAAACTTCACTTGAGGCTGCCGCAACCCAAATGACACCCTATTACCTACACCCTATTCCCTATTCCAATATGGGCCCTGGTCAAAATAGTGCACTATGTAGGAAATAGGGTCCCATTCAGCCATAGGCTACTGTTACGTTACAGTCTACATGTACCTACAGTAGTCTGTAGGTTCAGCTCCTTCAGGGATTATCTGCGTCCCAAATGGCACCCTCTTCTCTTCATAGTGCACTACTTTTGACTTGAGCCCTATGTGAAAGTAGTGCACTATATAGGGATTGGGTTGCCATTTGGGATTCAGATCTTTTTAGATACCTCTTTAAAAATCGAACCTATATTTAACTAGGCAAGTCAGTTAAGAATAAATTCTTATTTACAATGTTGGTCTACCCCGGCAAAACCCTCCCCTAGCCCGGAAAATGCTGGGCCAATTGTGCGCCGCCCTATGGGATTCCCGATCACGGCCGGTTGTGATACAGCCCGGGATCGAACCAGGGTCTGTAGTGATGCCTCTAGCACTGAGATGCAGTGCTTTAGACCGCTGTGCCACTCGGGAGCCCTAAAGGATACGTTCAAGTCGGGGAGCGTCTCAACAGGTGGCTGTTCTCCTTTTCTATTCAGGTGATATATTTAAACACCCTGAACCTGTCTAATGTGCATGTGTGGAACTGGATCCATAGCCTACATACGCTGCCCTCCACCCCCATGGTAGAAATGCCTAGGGCCTGATTCACCAGAAACAGACAGGAAAAGCGGATCACTCCCAAATGTATTGTCTTTATAGAATCCAAAGCCATTGATCGTAGCAGTGTTTTTAGTAGTGTGTTTTAAGTATTAAACCAGGCAACACAGGCTGATTTGTATTCGTATAGTCACGTTTATTGGTACCATTCTCTGCTCAGTAACAGTGTTTCTCTGTGTCTTTGCAGTAGCAGGTCCTATCAATCTGTGGTTTGTAGTTCCACACTAGCACGCTTCAAAGCTTTTGGGAGTCTGTGAAGGGTGTGTGTGAGTGTGCTTGCCGTGAAGCTTGGCTGATAAGATAACAAAGAGCTTTCTTTAAAAACACACAAGTGTGAAATAGACTGGATGAGTAAATCGGTCCCACTGGAAGAAACAACAATAACCACCAAGAAAATGAATGAACCAAACCCCCCCCCCCAATCACATTATAGTGTTGAAGGATTCATTTCTTTTAGTCAGGGAACAAAAGACAACACACACGCACACAGACATGCACACGCACACAGACATGCACACGCACACAGACATGCACACGCACACAAGCGTTTCTTCCTTCAACTGACACTTCTGCACTTGTCAGGGTAAAGACGTCTGTAGTGAACGGCCGAAAAAGCGGAGAAAACAATATTTTAATATTTCGCCATGGCAACAAGCTGTATGATTATGGTGGCAGGCAGACAGACAGGCAGACAGGCAGACAGACAGGCAGACAGACAGACAGGCAGACTGGCAGACAGACAGACAGACAGACAGGCAGGCAGGCGGGATTCAGATGATACAAATTAAGGGAACTCTGAACGGTTGCCAAGGAGACAAAACAGGCGGGGGGTTAAAGTCCAACCTAAACACACCTTAAAGCTATTTTCGTTGACAGGAGGGGGAGAGAGAGAACGGGGAGGAGGAGGAAGAGAAGGAGGAGGGGTGTAGGGCTGTCTGTCAGGAGGGGGGAGAGCGAGAGAACCGGAGGAGAAGGAGGAGGATGGCTGTAGGGCTGTCTGTCAGATAGCTACTCCTGGGAAATATGGGATCAGAGTCCAAAATACTGCTCACAGTGTGGGTGTGTTTTGGTTTAGGGTGTGTGCATGTGTGTATTTTGGTTTAGGGTGTGTGTGTGTGAGAGAGAGAGTCTTTTGGTTTAGGGTGTGCAAGTGTGTGTGTGTGTGTATTTTGGTTTAGGGACGTGTGTGTGGGTGGGGTGTTTGTATTTTGCTGACATACCATCCAGAGGTTTCTAACCAAGTCTATTAAGGACCACCACAAACAGACACAACTACACTTAATTAAAATCAATGCTCTTCTCACCTCCTAACATTTGTTCTACTTCATAAAAACAAAAAAATTAATTAGCGAAGACAAGTAAAAAAAAAATTTGCTTTCATTAATGATCTTAAATGTTCATTTTAATGCCAAGTGCTTTTGTCTACACATACATATATGTAGAATATGCCCTTTGAAATCCCCATAAAGAACACAATGATCATTTGGCTCCGATGACATCACAGTTTTTCTGTTTCCCTGAAATCGCAACACATTTATCTCCCTCTTTATTTGTTTCTTTCTTTCTCTCTGTCGCTCTCCTCCCGATCTCCATCTCTCTCACACACAAACACACAAACACACACACACTCCCGAGACTCCAAACAGAGAGCAACAGCGCAGGAAACCTTTTCTGAGAAGGCCTTAGTGATTAGCTTTAATAGACTATTTCCCTGTACACTATAACACTGGTGGTGCCCACTGTATACTGTTGAACTCCAACAGGATCATGTTCATTAGTGCACACCGTAGCACAACAGTGCAAAAACACTTTGCAACAGGAAACAAAAACAAGCTTTTCTTATTATACAAGTTCAGGTTAGTCCGTTTCTGTCCCTTTGCTTCCGTTTGGTGCCTAGTGAACACGACCCCAGGCCTCTGGTTGACTGGCTCTTTCCTTCATTAGCAGGGAAAAGATAAACAAACAAAAAGACAACCTGAAAAAACCCTCAAACTGTAATAGTCACTATGGATGTATTCAAAGCACAGTGTTCCATAGGTTCAATGCAGGCACACAGTTGTTCTATCTCTTTGATGAGTGTGTTTTCGGTGTGTGTGTTTACTTAGACATGGTGGCTATAGTAAGTAAGTAGCCTTGCACGAACAAAGGCTTCATAGGAGCCGTGAGGCAGTTTCAAGTACAAGTACACTCCCTGGATAGGAGTCTCTCAGGGCCTGGTATGATGAACCAATAGACTTTCTGTATCTATGAGGACGATAGTTTAGCAATTTGTCTACGTCATATCTGTTATGCCGACGCACGACAAACGGTGTGTGTAAGTGTCCATGCAATGAAAGCATTGACTTTTAGACTTTTATAGTTCTGCTAAATGTGAATTACACTAGAGTCTAGTACAGCACCACAACACTTAAGATACAATATCAGTGTAAAAACAATGGAGAATAGCTTGTGTTTCAGCTCCCAGAGAGATCACTACAATAGAACGTGTAGAAGTCAAACATACATTCAACTCAGGACTTCCACTATATAAAACCAGGAACCTGGTATATTGGAAAGTAAACAGTCATATAGTCTTTATTTAAATACATCAGTAACAGATTAAACAAAATACATCTATACCAAACCAAACACCTTGACATGAGCTTGTTCTGTTACTGTAACTAACTGGTCATGTAATAAAGGCAATAGGTTGTTCTCAGAATGGTTATAGGTTTGTAAAGAGTTGTAAAATACCGGTAACTTTCCCAAAATTCCAAGGTTTTCCAGAAATCCCGGTTGGATGTGTCCCTGAATCATAAGGGCATAAGCAGGAAATCCGGAATCCTTCAACCAGGATTTCTGGAAAACCTTGGCATTTCAGACAAGTTAACGGAATTTTGCAAAGGGTTCAACCCCAGTTCCAGACACCAGTCAGTATTCCTCAAGCCATTCCTAAGGGATCCTCAGGGGGTGCATGTTTTTGTTCTACCCCAGCACTAGCACATTCAGGTGCTGAGCCAGAACAAAACCCAAGTGGCGCGAACAAACCTGATTTAGAACTAGGTTTATTAGTGTTGGGCTAGAACAAAAACCAGTACCCCCAGGAATGGCTTGAGCAACACTGTCAGACACATCTAACCTTTAAGGCAAAAATGTGTCTCATCATCAAAACCACATGAGACATTTTATATAACAACAGGATGTATTCCTAGATATAGTGTATATAAAATACCGTTCAAAAGTTTGGGGTCACTTAGAAATGTCCTTGTTTTTGAAAGAAAAGCACATTTTTTGTCCATTTAAAATAACATCAAATCAATCATAAATACAGTGTAGACATTGTTAATGTTGTAAATGACTATTGTAGCTGGAAACGGCAGATTTTTTAAAAATGGAATATCTACATAGGGCAAAAGAAACACACTGGACAGAGGAACTCTGCCTAGAAGGCCAGCATCCCGATGTCGCCTCTTCACTGTTGACGTTGAGACTGGTGTTTTACGGGGACTATTTAATGAAGCTGCCAATTGAGGACTTGTGAGGCGTCTGTTTCTCAAACTAGACACTAATGTACTTGTCCTCTTGCTCAGTTGTGTGAGATCTTCAGTTTCTTGGCAATTTCTCGCATGGAATAGCCTTCATTTCTCAGAACAAGAATAGACTGACGAGTTTCAGAAGAAAGTTATTTGTTTCTGACCATTTCGAGCCTGTAATCGAACTCACAAATGCTGATGCTCCAGATACTCAACTAGTCTAAAGAAGGACAGTTTTATTGCTTCTTTAATCAGAACAACAGTTTTCAGCTGTGCTAACATAATTGCAAAAGGCTTTTCTAATGATAAATTAGCCTTTTAGAATGATAAACTTGGATTAGCTAACACAACGTGCCATTGGAACACAGGAGTGATGGTTGCTGATAATGGGCCTCTGTACGCCTATGTAGATATTCCATAAAAAATCAGTTTCCAGCTGCAATAGTCATTTACAATATTAACAATGTCTCCACTGTATTTCTGATCAATTTGATGTTATTTTAATGGACAAAAAATACGCTTTTCTTTCAAAAACAAGGATGTTTCTAAGTGACCCCAAACTTTTGAACGGTAGTGTACATTTGGATGGTACGGTACACCAGGAACAGGTGGAAGGTGATTCAATACACAAAAGTGAAAGGATAAGTCATTCTGGAGTGTCATATTTTCAAATTGAGACGGAACAGGTCTTCAGTGATTACAGCGTGATACCAAGGCAGAAGCCATGATTTCATACAGCAACTATGGTGGATGCTTAACAAGGCCAGCTCAGTACAGCTTGGTTTGGCTCGGCTCTGTTCGGCTCAGTAGTGTGAAAAGCCCTTTAGAGCCCCATAAATGAATGACAGGTGTAAGACAGACCACACCAGAAATAAGCGGACCCCCACCACCCCCATCCAGAGGTGTTATGCACCTCATTCTTTTCTATTGAAAATTGAAAAGAATCTATCTTGGAAATATATACTTGAATATGCGGAACCCAGATGTGGAACCCAGATGCCCTCCGTTTCAATGGGTATGACACCTCTGCCCTAATGCCCCCCACACCAACAAGTAACAACCCCCCCCCCTCATATACACACAGACAACTCTCCCTTAAAAGGCACAATGTTACAGCGTCATACCACGTGTGAAATGTGTGTTAGTTACTAGCACGACTATTCACAAAACTTGAGATTAGTTTAGTTCAAAAAATGTATATTGTTGCTTTTTTCTGTGAAAACAGATACTGACATTTATTCTTATTTATCGTAAAAAATAGATGACGTATTTTTCAGATACAGGAAGGGAACAGCTATACAGGAAGTTCATCTGTGTGTTCCTGTAATGGTGGTTTTCTTCAGTGTGATAAAGTTGTTGACGAATCAAAACTCGTGCTCCACTGTCCGACTTTATCACGGTGGTATGTCCCAAATGGCACCCTATTCCCTATATAGTGCACTACATTTGACCAGGGCCCTATTCCCTATTTAGTGCACTACATTTGACCAGGGTATCTAAACCCTTATTTAAGGACGATTGCGCCCCAAAGTTAAATTGCTACATATCTTTATCAAATTGCACTAGTGTCATCTTAATGCAGACACACTTGTCGTTTGTTCCAATATGGCCACCATCCCTTACCACCCAACGAAAATACCCCCCTACCAAAATCCCTACCTACACATCAATAGTCCTTCCCAACCTCACAACACAGTAGCTATAACCAGGGACAGGAGCTGTTCCTAACCATGTGACCGGACCAGTAAGAACTTGGGGCATAGACAACAATAATTAAGGCCTGGGGTTTTTGTACTGGGCAGATCACAGGACCAGGGAAAATCTCCTGTACTGCTAGCTAGCAGGGGAATGCTACAGTCCCTAGCGAGCTATAATAATATTACCAAGGCATCTATTGAGAACCACTGATCTGGAATCAGCTCCAGGCCCTGCTCCAGTCCCTTGGCACAGTATGGTTGGTTGGCATTAAGATAATGGTGTTTCAGTCAGCTGACACCAGAACAGTATTGTTGGTTGGTTGGTTGGCATTAAGATAATGGCGTTTCAGTCAGCTGACCCCAGAACAGATTGATCCATGTTATGTGGCACTGAGTATGAATTCTACTAATGCTGGCCTCTAATACGGAGTCTCTGGCCTCTAATACGGAGTCTCTGGCCTCTAATGCTGCTTTTTCTTTAGGCCAAGCACCGGTGTAAAACCCTGTGGTGGAAATGTGGCAGATCCAAATACGGTCTCTGCCTGCTTGGACACTAGTTTCAACTCCTGAGTAGTTGCGGTTGGTGTCGGTATGAGGTGACCTGGGAACATATTTAGCAGTAGGTAGGTAGCACCGTATGTTGAATGAAGGGTTAGGAACGAGGAGGAGGTGTGGGTTTTGGCTCAGCAGATCCTGGATCAGATTCAGTAGCTCGTTGGTTGACTGTGACGTAGAGGGTAAAGTCTGCTGACATGTAGCGCACCAAGCAAGCACAACCAGAGGTAGAGATGAATCGAAAGACATGGATAGAGGAAGATGTGGAGACAAAGAGGGGTGAGAAAAACGCACAGATCAAGATAAACAAAGAAAAGAGAGAGAAACAAAAGAAGGGATTATACACTGAGTGTACACAGGGCTGTGGCGGTCGTCACATTTTGTCAGCTGGTGATTGTCACGCAAATAACTGCCGATCTCACGGTAATTGACCGCTAATTAACATAAACATGTTTAGCATCTCCGGCTTCAACGCATAGCCTGCAAGCCACTGATGCGGACCTTTTGGAAAATCGACATTTTAAAAAGTCCGATAAATCCATGTAATATAGCCTACACCATCACAATAAATCCATGTAATATAGCCTACACCATCACAATAAATCCATGATTTATTTTAGACAGGTCTAAAGAAACATTTTGATATGAAGAAAATGTAGTCTATTTCAGAAGAACAGAATAACTGAATAATACTCTGAGTTGTTCTTATGATAAGGCCCTGATCTGGCTATGCCATATGGCTGTGGGCTACATTAGTTCATTTAGCAGACTGGATTAGTTTATAATTCCCGTGGCATTATTTTATATTATTTTACATTAAGAACAATACAATTGAACACAGCTGAAGAAAATAGAAAGGATATTTTTTCCAAGCGATTTCCAGAGGGAGTGCGCACATACGGCTATTCTGTGTTGAGCGGTGAACAAAGGAACAGGTTTTCCTATATGCTTAATTTAAAGTTATTTATGCAACTTTAGTTGTGATACAAACGTTGGGCTATCTGTTTAGATTTGTAATACATTCTAAGGCCGTATGATGCGACTAATGATGATTTGAAAAAAGTTGAATGAAAGGGAAGCACTCTGCTCTGTTTCTTGCGCAGGCTGCACACACTTCATCAGTCTCTCATTCACAGTTTGACAAGCGCTTGATAATACTCTCACCCAGCAGACTATTCTTAATTTAATCTGGTCTTTACATATAGTCTACTATTATATGTGTGGAATTATTTTTTTATAATAAAATTAAAAACGTCATCTGTAGCCTTCACTTGAAAAGCGAATGGAGGTTTCATGCGGTTACGTTTTTAATATGCCAGGTAGGGTACACCATTTATAAAGCGGATTAATGAACTTAATTTTAAGAATCAAGCAATAAATATTAAATAAATATATATATTATTCTTTTAAATAATGTCTAGTCAAAACTGTTTTTACACGCGATTGCACAATGATGGCTTATAAGAACAGTTTTCACTAGGCTCTGTAGGCTATGGGCACTCCAACCATGCTCCAGGGGTCTTGGGCCTAGAGGCTACGTTTGGAGTTATTTGGCCACTTTAGTTGTGATACAAACCTTATCAAAACATATAGGCCTATGGGCTAGACCACACGATGCCTGCGACTATGATCTAATAAATGTCCCAAAAGAAATGCATGTGCTGTTTCTTGCCTTAGATTGCACACGCTGGGCATCATTCACAAGGGATAATATTGGCACCCATCAGACTATTCTCAATTGAATCTTGTCTTTACATTTACTAAATAATATTTGTGTGAGATTAGTTTTGGTTTAGAATGGACCATTATCATGCATCTGTCATCCATATGCACCTGAATAGCGAATGGAAGGCGCTTTTCCCGCGGTTCATTTTCATGCCAGCCAGGTAGGCTACTCCGATTGTAAAGCGAAGAAATATGCTTAATGTTAGGAGAGTTGACAAATAAATATAGTTAGCCTACAGATAGCTGATGGGATCTTTTTAATAGAGACAATCAAAAGCGCAAATGCAAGAGAAAGGCCATAATGCATTATTCCAACATTTAGTCTGCCAGGCGCACCGGTTTGCGTGTGTCAAGAACTGCATCGCTGCTGGGGTTTTCACGCTCAACAGTTTCCTGTGTGTATCAAGTATGGTCCACCACCCAAAGGACATCCAGTCAACTTGACACAACTATGGGAAGCATTTGGAGTCAACATGGGCCAGCATCCCTGTGGAACTCTTTCGACACCTTGTAGAATCCAGGCCCCTCGACGAATTGAGGCTGTTCTGAGAGCAAAAGTGTTCTTAATGTTTTGTACACTCAGTGTACAAAGCAGTATAACCGTAAAGACAGAGAGCAGAATGAGATGAATGAAGAAAAAGAAGGGTGTGAGTATGATAGTGAAGTGCTCCCTGAGTAGCACCCCCTAGCTGCAGGTCACATGGAGAGCGCCCGTGCCTTGGCGGCTGCCCCCTGTGCCCGCTGCACCGTGCCCTGGCACCCCTCTCTGCCCACCAGCTGGCCGCTCTCAAACAGACCCTCGTGGCTCGTCCCTCCTCTTCCTCCTCCTGTTCCTCCTCCTCCTCCCCCTCTTTCCAGATCTCCGTCAGCGAACGTCAGCATACCTGCAAAGGTCGTGTTTAAGTTCAAGTTCAGGTTCAGGTCATTAGCTTAAAATGACATACCCAAATCTAACTGCCTGTAGCTCAGGATATGCATATTCTTGATACCATTTGAAAGGAAACACTTGGAAGTTTCTGGAAATGTGAAATGAATGTAGGAGAATATAACACATTAGATCTGGTAAAAGATAATACAAAGAAGAAACCATGTGTTTATTTTTTTTGTACCATCTTTGAAATGCAAGAGAAAGGCCATAATGTATTATTATAGCCCAGGCGCAATTTAGATTTTGGCCACAAGATGGCAGCAGTGTATGTGCAAGGTTTTGAACAATTGCATTTCTGTTCAAAATGTTGTATCAAAACTGCACTCTCCTCAAACAAAGGCATGGTATTCTTTCACTGTAATAGCTACTGTAAATTGGACAGTGCAGTTAGATTAACAAGAATTTAAGCTTTCTGCCCGTATCAGATATGTCTATGTTACTTTTTCTTGTTACTTACAACTTCATGCTAATCGCACTAGGCCTACGTTAGCTCAACCGTCCCGCGGGGGACCCACCGATCCCATAGAGCTTTTAAACCTAAACCTAACCTTGCTGCTACACATTAAACCCCCCCCCCTCTAAATTGACTGAATAATTGAAAAAGACCCTGCTGCAGATTCCTTTTACAAAGTGTGTTGTATCATTAACAGTTAGAGAGCGAGGGAGAATTAACTCGTTTAGTTCAAAGTTATAAGAGAAGTATAAAGAGAATGTTGCCGAGATTCTACTGTTTACCGTATCCCTGCACACATCCACTCTTGAACTCTCCTTCGAACTTCATCCCGTCAAAACGACTGAAGATGCCTGCGCCTTGGAACTTCCCCTGAATGAACTCTCCCTCGTACCTGCAAGAGACACACAGATGCACAAACAGTGGGGTGTGTTCATTAGGCACCAAATGGAAGAACACCGACAGAAACAGGGAGGAACTAACTGGGTTTGTCAATAAGAAATGCTCAGGTCTGTGGGCAATGCTGTCAACATTTACATTTTAGTCATTTAGCAGACCCTCTAATCGAGCAAGTGCCTTGCTCAAGGCCACATCGACAGATTTTTCACCTAGTCGGCTCAGGGATTTGAACCAGAGACCGTTTGGTTACTGGCCCAGCGCTGTTAACCGCTAGGCTACCTCACACATGGGCCTACACTACGTCATCAAACACTTGGATAACCCAAAGACATATGCAGTGATATTGTTTGTGGACTTTAGTTCAGCATTCGGTAGCATCATCCCAGAACTGTTACAAGACCCTCCCAGCTGAACTTGTCCAGCTCCATCTGTCAGTGGATCACTGACTTCCTGTCCAACATGATGCAACACGTGAAGCTGGGAAAACACCTTTCAGACTCTTTATCCCTCAGCCCTGGAGCGCCACAAGGATGCGTGCTCTCGCCTCTACTCACTCTACACTAATGACTGCACCTCCAACAACGCATCTGTCAAACTACTCAAATTTGCAGATGACACCACTCTGGTCGGTCTCATCACCGAAGGCGATGAGTCCATGTACCATGGAGAGGTCGACCGGCTAATGGCACGGTGCAGTCGCAATAACCTGGAACTCAACACAGACAAAACCGTGGAGATGGTGGTCGACTTTAGAAAACGCCCCCCACAATCTCTCCGCCTCTAGATTGATGGCTCAGCTGTTAGCACAGTTGAATCACTCAAATTCCTGGGCACCATCATCTCCCACAACCTCCAATGGGAGGACAGCATCACAGAGGTCACCAAGAAGGCACAGCAGCAGATGTACGACTTGCGGCAGGTGAAAAAATGAAATCTCCCAGTCAATCCTGATCCGGTTTTACGCATTAATCATCGAGTCCATCCTCACCTCCTCCATCACCGTCTTGGGCCTGAATCTGCCCGCTGCAAGGGCAAACTGCAATGCATTGTCCGGTCTGCAGAGAGGGTCATCGGCTGCCACCTGCCCTCCATCGAGGTCCTGCTCGACTCCAAGCAAGGAAGCGTGCAGGAAAGATCATTGCCGACCCCTCCCACCCGATCACCGCCTCCTCCAAAAATGCACCTCTGGCAGGCGTTTCAGGTCACTCATGACCAAAACTTCCACCTGAAAAGTTTATTCCCCCGGGCTGTGGCCCTCACCAACCGGCTATCTGGCCTATAGAGACTAAAGGACTATGGACTCGACGCTGCACACCGCATCAAGCCATCTCTGAACTGTACTCTAAATAACTGCACTATACTGCAATGCACTCTGTTCATCTCTCTGAATATAGACATATTTATAGTGATACTATACATTTGTACATCCACTGTGTATCAACTGTACATCTACTGTGTATCAATCGTTTACCCACTGTGTTTTAACTGTATACCCACTGTGTATCAACCGTAACCTTTGTTTTAACTCTGTTGTCTGTATTCTGTCTCTAAATGTTGTCTTTCACTAGCAGCACCGTATCACCAGGTAACATTCTGACTATGTTGTCTTTCACTAGCAGCACCATATCACC
>QNTS01008238.1:15513-38888 GCA_003317085.1 Hucho hucho | reverse complement strand
TATGAGAGGCTTTAGAATCCAGTCTCCTATATGAGACATTTTAGAATCCAGTCTCCTATATGAGTGGCTTTAGAATCCACTCCTCTATGTGAGGCTTTAAAATCCAGTCTCCTATATGATAGGCTTTCGAATCCGGTCTCCAATTTGAGAGGCTTTGGAATCCAGTCTACTTCATGAGAGGCTTTAGAATCCAGTCTCCTATATGAGAGGTTTTAGAATCCAGTTTCCTCTATGACAGGCTTTAGAATCCAGTCTCCTATATGACAGGCTTTAGAATCCAGTCTCTTATTTGAGGGGCTTTAGATCCAGTCTCCTCTATGAGAGGCTTTAGAGTCCAGTCTCCTGTTTTACCGGCTTTACAATCCAGTCTCCTATATGAGAGGTTTTAGAATCCAGTTTCCTCTATGACAGGCTTTAGAATCCAGTCTCCTATATGACTGGCTTTAGAATCCAGTCTCTTATATGAGGGGCTTTAGATCCAGTCTCCTCTATGAGAGGCTTTAGAGTCTAGTATCCTACATGACAGGCTATAGAATCCAGTCTCCTATATGAGAGGCTTTAAAATCCTATCTCCTATATGAGAGGCTTTAGAATCCTGTCTCCTTTATAAGAGGATTTAGATTCCAGTCTCCTATATGAGAGGCTTTAAATCCAGTCTCCTATATGACAGGCTTTCGAATCCGGTCTCCAATTTGAGATGCTTTGGAATCCAGTCTACTTCATTAGAGGCTTTAGAATCCAGTCTCCTATATGAGAGGCTTTAAAATCCAATCTCCTATGTGACGGGGTTTAGAATCCAGTCTCCTCCATGAGAGGCTTTAGAATCCAGTCTCCTATATCAATCAAATGTATTCATAAAGCCCTTCTTACATCAGCTGATGTCACAGAGTGCTGTACAGATACCCATCCTAAAACCCCAAACAGCAAGCAATGCAGGTTTAGAAGCACGGTGGCTAGGAAAAACTCCCTAGAAAGGCCAGAACCTAGTAAGAAACCTTGAGGAAATCAGGGGGTTGCCAGTCCACTTCTGGCTGTTCCGGGTGGAACATGGCCACATGGCCAAGATGTTAAAATGTCCATAGATTACCCGCGCGGTCAAAATAATAATAATCACAGTTGTTGTCAGGGGTGCAACCGGTCAGCACCTCAGGAGTAAATGTCAGTTGGCTTTTCATAGCCGATCATTCAGACTATCTCTACCGCTCCTGCTGTCTCTAGAGAGTTGAAAACAGCAGGTCTGGGACAGGTAGCACGTCTGGTGAACAGGTCAGGGTTCCATAGCCGCAGGCAGAACAGTTGAAACTGGAGCAGCAGCACGGCCAGGTGGACTGGGGACAGCAAGGAGTCATCAGGCCAGGTAGTCCTGAGGCATGGTCCTAGGGCTCAGGTCCTCCGAGAGAGAGAAAGAGAGATAGAAAGAGAGTGAGAATTAGAGAGAGCATACTTAAATTCACATAGGACACCGGATAAGAGAGGAGAAATACTCCAGATATAACAGACTGACCCTAGCCCTTCGACACATAAACTACTGCAGCATAAATACTGGAGGCTGAGACGGGAGGGGTCGGGAGACACTGAGGCCCCGTCTGACGATATCCCCGATATAACCCCACCCACTCTGCCAAAGCACAGCCCCCACACCACTAGAGCGATATCTTCAACCACCAACTTACCATCCTGAGACAAGGCCGAGTATAGCCCACAAAGATCTCTGCCACGGCACAACCCAAAGGGGGGCGCTAGCCCGGACAGAAAGATCACGTCAGTGACTCAACCCACTCAAGCGACGCACCCCCCCTAGGGACGGCATGGAAGAGCACCAGTACGCCAGTGACTCAGCCCCTGTAATAGGGTTAGAGGCAGAGTATCCCAGTGGACTATCGGCCAGGCAGAGACAGCAAGGGCGGTTCGTTGCTCCAGTGCCTTTCCGTTCACCTTCACACTCCTGGGCTAGACTACACTCAATTGTAGGACCTACTGAAGAGATTAGTCTTCAATAAAGACTTAAAGGTTGAGACCGAGTCTGCGTCTCTCATGGATAGGCAGACCATTCCATAAAAATTTAGCTCTATAGGAGAAAGCCCTGCCTCCAGCTGTTTGCTTAGAAATTCTAGGGACAGTAAAGAGGCCTGCGTCTTGTGACCGTAGCGTACGTGTAGGTATGTACGGCAGGACCAAATCAGAAAGATAGGTAGGAGCAAGCCTATGTAATGCTTTGTAGGTTAGCAGTAAAACCTTGAAATCAGCCCTTGCCTTAACAGGAAGCCAGTGTAGAGAGGCTAGCGCTGGAGTAATTTGATCACAGTTTGTGGTTCTAGTCAAGATTCTAGCAGCCGTGTTTAGCACTAACTGAAGTTTATTTAGTGCTTTATCCAGGTAGCCTGGAAAAGTAGAGCATTGCAGTAGTCTAACCTAGAAGTGACAAAAGCATGGATTAATTTTTCTGCACCATTTTTGGACAGAAAGTTTCTGATTTTTGCAATGTTATGTAGATGGAATAAAGCTGTCCTTGAAACAGTCTTGATATGTTTGTCAAAAGAGAGATCAGGGTTCAGAGTAACGCCGAGGTCCTTAACAGTTTTATTTGAGACGTCTGTACAACCATCAAGATTAATTGTCAGATTCAACAGAAGATCTCTTTGTTTCTTGGAACCTAGAACAAGCATCTCTGTTTTGTCCGAGTTTAAAAGTAGAACATTTGCCGCCATCCACTTCCTTATGTCTGGAACACAGGCTTCCAGGGAGGGCAATTTTGGGGCTTCACCATGTTTCATCGAAATGTACAGCTGTATGTCATCTGCATAGCAGTGAAAGTTAACATTATGTTTCCGAATGACATCACCAAGAGGTAAAATATATAGTGAAAACAATAGTGGTCCTAAAACGGAGCCTTGAGGAACACCGAAATGTACAGTTTATTTGTCAGAGGACAAACCATCCACAGAGACAAACTGATATCTTTCCGACAGATAAGATCTAAACCAGGCCAGAACTTGTCCGTGTAGACCAATTTGGGTTTCCAATCTCTCCAAAAGAATGTGGTGATCGATGGTATCAAAAGCAGCACTAAGGTCTAGGAGCACGAGGACAGATGCAGAGCCTCAGTCTGACGCCATTAAAAGGTCATTTCCCACCTTCACAAGTGCAGTCTCAGTGCTATGATGGGGTCTAAAACCAGGCTGAAGTGTTTCGTATACAGTAAGTTGTTTGTCTACAGGAAGGCAGTGAGTTGCTGCGCAACAGCTTTTTCATTTTTTTTTTAGATTAATGGGAGATTCGATATAGGCCGAGTAGTTTTTTATATTTTCTGGGTCAAAGTTTGGCTTTTTCAAGAGTGGCTTTATTACTGCCACTTTTAGTGAGTTTGGTACACATCCGGTGGATAGAGAGATGTTTATTATGTTCAACATAGGAGGGCCAAGCACAGGAAGTAGCTCTTCCAGTGGTTTAGTTGGAATAGGGTCCAGTATGCAGCTTGAAGGTTTAGAGGCCATTATTATTTTCATCGATGTGTCAAGAGATATAGTACTAAAAAACTTGAGTGTCTCCCTTGATCCTAGGTCCTGGCAGAGTTGTGCAGACTCAGGACAACTGAGCTTTGGAGGAATATGCAGATTTAAAGAGGAGTCCGTAATTTGCTTTCTAATGATCATGGTCTTTTCCTCAAAGAAGTTCATGAATTTATCACTGCTGAAGTGAAACCCATCCTCTCTTGGGGAATGCTGCTTTTTGTTAGCTTTGCGACAGTATCAAAAAGAAATGTTGGATTGTTCTTATTTTCCTCAATTAAATTGGAAAAAACAGGATGATCGAGCAGCAGTGAGGGCTCTTCGATACTGCACGGTACTGTCTTTCCAAGCGCCATTTCCGTTCCAATTTTATAGAAGCTTGCTTCAGAGCTCCGGTATTTCTGTATACCAGGTAGCTAGTTTCTTATGGCAAATGTTTTTTGTTTTTAGGGGTGCGACTGCATCTAGGGTATTGCGCAAGGTTAAATTGAGTTCCTCAGTTAGGTGGTTAACAGATTTTTGTAGTCTGACGTCCTCGAGTAGGCGGAGGGAGTCTGGAAGGGCATCTAGGAATCTTTGGGTTGTCCGAGAATTTATTGCACAACTTTTGATGATCCTTGGTTGGGGTCTGAGCAGATTATTTGTTGCGATTGCAAACGTAATAAAATGGTGGTCCGATTAGTCCAGGATTATGAGGAAAAACATTAAGATCCACAACATTTATTCCACGGGACAAAACTAGGTCCAGAATATGACTGTGGCAGTGAGTAGGTCCGGAGACATGTTGGACAAAACCCACTGAGTCGATGATGGCTCCGAAAGCCTTTTGGAGTGGGTCTGTGGACTTTTCCATGTGAATATTAGTCACCAAAAATGTGAATATTATCTGCCATGACTACAAGGTCCGATAGGAATTCAGGGAACTCAGTGAGGAACGCTGTATATGGCCCAGGAGGCCTGTAAACAGTAGCTATAAAAAGCGATTGAGTAGGCTGAATAGATTTCATGACTAGAAGCTCAAAAGACGAAAATGTCGTTTTATTTTTTTTATAGAAATTTGCTATCGTAAATGCTAGCAACACCTCCGCCTTTGCGGGATGCGCGGGGGATATGGTCACTAGTGTAACCAGGAGGTGAGGTCTCATTTAACACAGTAAATACATCAGGCTTAAGCCATGTTTGTCAGGCCAATCACATCAAGATTATGATCAGTGATTAGTTCATTGACTATAACTGCATTGGAAGTGAGGGATCTAACATTAAGTAGCCCTATTTTGAGATGTGAGGTATCACAATCTCTTTCAATAATGGCAGGAATGGAGGAGGTCTTTACTCCAGTGAGATTGCTAAGGCGAACACCGCCATGTCTAGTTTTGCCCAACCTAGGTCAAGGCACAGACACAGTCTCAATGGGGATAGCTGAGCTGACTACAGTGACTGTGCTAGTGGCAGACTCCACTAAGCTGGCAGGCTGGCTAACAGCCTGCTGCCTGGCCTGCACCCTACCTCATTGTGGAGCTAGGGGAGTTAGAGCCCTGTCTATGTTCGTAGATAAGATGAGAGCACCCCTCCAGCTAGGATGAAGTCCGTCACTCCTCAACAGGCCAGGCTTGGCCCAGAAAGAGGGCCAATTATCTACAAATTCTATCTTTTGGGAGGGGCAGAAAACAGTTTTCAACCAGAGTTGTGAGACTCTTCTGTAGAGCTCATCACTCCCCTAACTGGGAGGGGGCCAGAGACAATTACTCGATGCCGACACATCTTTATAGCTGATTTACACGCTGAAGCTATGTTGCGCTTGGTGACCTCTGACTGTTTCATCCTAACATCGTTGGTGCCGACGTGGATAACAATATCCCTATACTCTCTAAACTCGCCAGTTTTAGCTTTAGCCAGCACCATCTTCAGATTAGCCTTAACGTTGGTAGCCTTGCCCCCTGGTAAACAGTGTATGATCGCTGGATGATTCATTTGAAGTCTAATACTGCGGGTAATGGAGTCGCCAATTACTATGGTTTTCAATTTGTCAGAGCTAATGGTGGGAGGCCTCGGCGTCTCAGACCCCGTAACGGGAGGAGTAGAGACCAGAGAAGGCTCGGCCTCTGACTCCGACTCGCTGCTTAATGGGGAGAAGCGGTTGAAAGTTTCTGTCGGCTGAATGAGCGACACCGGTTGAGCATTCCTACAGCATTTCCCTCCAGAAGCCATGAGAAAATTGTCCGATTGCGGAGACTGTGCGAGGGGATTTATACTACTATCTGTACTTACTGGTGGCGCAGACGCTGTTTTCCTACAAATTACCCTTGCCTAACGATTGCGTCTGAAGCTGGGCTTTTAGCACAGCTATCCTCGCCGTAAGGCGATCGTTCTCCTGTATATTATGAGTACAGAGACTGCAATTAGAAGGCATCATGTTAATGTTACTACTTAGCTTTCGACTGGTGGAGGGCCTGACATACCACGTGCAGATAAAGCGTCCGGAGTGAAAAAGTTGAATGAAAAAAGTTGAGCGATGGAAAAACTAAATATAATATAAACGGTAATTAAAAATTATAAACCGTAAAGTTGGCAGGTAGCAAAGTAAGGTAAGCAACAAAACGCACAGCAGCACGTAAACAAGTCTACAAGTTGTGACCGGAAATGACGTTGTTTGTGAATTCCCTGAATTCAGAGGCTTTAGAATCCAGTCTCCTATATGGCAGGCTTTAGAATCCAGTCTCCTATATGACAGGCTTTAGAATCCAGTCTCCTATATGAGAGGCTTTAGAATCCAGTCTCCTATATGAGAGGCTTTAGAATCCAGTCTCCTCTATGAGAGGCTTTAGAATTACCCAGCCACCCATCTCTCATTTCCCCCATGTACCTGGGCAACAAAATAGTCACCATTGTAGTTGTTTTTATCGAGTGTTCCAAAATTCGAGGGACTTTCAATAAATTCCCAGGTGTTCCAGAATACCTCTTTTGAGGATTCCGGATTTCCAGTTTATTCCCTCCTGATTCCGGGGATCCTCCAGCCGGGATTTCGGGAAAACCAGAGAATTTATTTGAAAGTTCCCAGAATTTTGCAACCCTACCTTTACCGTAATCTGTTGTGGACAGACTACATAAACAAACCTGACCAAATGTGACCCGATTCAGGAAACTAGGCGTATGTCGCAAGTCACGACTTCAAGATTTTAGTTCTGGCTTAACAGAGATTACCTTTACCTTAATGCTGTGGCATTGCATACAGAGACACAGAGACACCTAGTGTTGGATACAGTGATGAGCCTAGTACATGGTATAATCACCTCTAAGTACCCCTAAGAAGCATAGTTAACAAAAATGTAGAATTACATTAGTGGTTTATAAGTCAATGGATTCTTGAATGCTCTCCATTTGAACAGCCGTTGCCTTGAGGTGTTACAAAGGTGTGGAGATGTATCCCCTTAGCAGATACGAACGGGCAGTCAGAAAATGGAAGCCTCTGCATTCAGAAGAAAGCTCTTGCTAAATTCACAGGTTCAGTTGTGTGTTCTTGTCATGTCTGTGTCTGGAAGTGACTGGTGCTTGTGGCTCCAGCTGGTGTGTTTCACAGTGCCATACCCTTGGCTGGAATCCCCGGCCTGGCTCCGGTTGGGCTGTGCTTACTCTCAAGCTCTGGTTCTCTGAACTCCCTCTGCTGTTCCATTTCCGTCAGTGCTGCAGGGCAGAACCCGTCTCCGGATACATCTGTCACTGCCAGCCACCCAGGCAGAAGTAGGAAGAACCGGGACTCAACCACACTTTCAAACAGCCCTTTCACACTCTGACAAGCAAGTCTTTAAACTAGACCTTTACAGTCTACTGTCACAGTCACACACTCCACAGTCTAGTCTTAAACCAAATGTTTATATAGCATAGTCACAAGCTATTAGAACTATTCTACACTTATCAACCAGCTAGAATCTTACACCAGGACGTCTTATGACATGGTTGATATGATATTTGTTTTATGTGGTATCACTGATTGAATAAATTAGTACTGGAAATAGAAAGACCTTGTCAGCCTCTCTATCCCTCATCACTGCCACCAGCTTTGGCTTATCCCCTCTGTCTCCTCTTCATGACCTTTGCATACATTACTGGGGCTGACTGGGACACCACAATACCAGCTTTATTAGGGCCAGTATGCAGAGACCAGGAGACGGGCACGGATTACTGATGGTGTGTTTTTGTGTGTGTGATTGTGTGCGTGCATGCATCTGTGTCTGTGATTGTGAGTGTGTGAGTGTGTGTGTTTGTGCGTGTGTGTTTGTGTGTCACTTAATGTGTGTTGATGCCTTCACATCTGTGCGTGTGTTGGTGTCTGTGCATCTGCGAGCGTGTGACAGATCTGAGATGTGACAGTGTTTACTGGCTGGTCTCATTAACCAGGGGGTAATGACTGTATCAGAGACGGACACAGCGCTACTCCCACGATGCTCCATTAACACCAGGCTGGGCTCTAAGTGTTCCTGATTTCACGGAGCTGAAGACTTCAAATGAGCCGTTGACCTTTACTGGTTCTTCTCTCTGCCTCACTACATTATGGATTCCTTTGAAAAATAGATGGGTGCATAAGGAAAGAAAATCTTTAGTCAATGCTCAAAAATAATTTTCTCTCAGGGGTTTTCAACATGTTTATCGTACTTGATAAAAAATGGTGATGTTACAGTATATTATTAAAAAAATTATGGAAAGGAATGAGATATTCCATTGGTTGTCTGTGTTGCTGGGCCAAGGTGTCTCACAAACACACTTTGTAACTGCATGGGTGCTTATGACAACGTATTGATTACCTTGACGACGCATCGATTTTGTACTGTGTTGACACCAGTGGAGGCTGGTGGGAGGAGTTATAGGAGGACGGGTTGTTGTATTGGCTGGAATCTAATTAATGGAACAGAGTCAAACATGTGGTTTCTATTTATTTGAATCCATTCCAGCCATTACAATGAGCCTGTCCTCCTATAGCACCTCTCACCAGCCTCCTCTGGTTGACAAATAGATTATCTTGTTGACACACTTCTCCGCCAAGAAATACATTAATTCAGTACCATATCCTGTTATATATTTGCACCATCTTATGCATGCTGATGTCTCGGGATATATGATTTAGCTCTCAGTGATTTCATGGCGTTTGCCCAGTTTTTTTTATTGATAATAGTAGTTTTCCTGACCACATTAGGCCCTAAATATAAGAACAGTAGGCCTTGGAGGGTTGTCAGTGGGCATAGTTCCATCCTACTAGTGACATGGCCTTGCTGGCAGCTCTCCTCCAAGCTGTGTGTGTGGCGGAACACCACGGGCCTGTACGCTTCAGTTGTCTTACACCATGAGAAAGGACCGTACTGAGTTGATGAGGTATATGGGAGCTAAATTGATTAAGTATATGGGAGCTCTGGCTTATCTAAAGGCATTCACGAGTGAAAGATGGCACTTCATTCGATGCATGGTCACGGTTGAAAGAAGGAACCGTGGAAATTGGTTAAAAGCTGTAGGGTGTTGAGGAAGCTGAACTTTTGATCAACTTAAGTGCCTCAGGTCAAACCATGGAGATCGGAAAAGTCTATTTTTGTATTGGGTTGAAGTATGAAGGATTTCATTATGTTCTGTAACAGGATGTGTCAAAAGATCTATTCGAGCATGTAGTTTGATCAGCCTTGGGATTACCTGTCACAGGATAATGACATCAGATATCAATAGTTGATGCATGTCTCCTCTCCTGTAATTGCCTCTCACCCTCAGTACACTTCATTAAAATTGACATGGAAATTAGCTTCTCAGTTTGCCACCATTTCTTTGCCCCTTGAGCAAAGAATGTTCCCACTTTCTGTTCTTACACCTACCATGCCTGCTATCTCACTTCACCACATCTCTATGAGATCTCAGTAGCTGAATTTACCTCAAAGTGTGAGTGTCTGAGGAGTAGCTTGGGTTCCAATTGGTTTCTACTTGAACAAGTCTTGTCATTGACACTCCTAGGCAACTACGGTACAGACCATTTAAGCACATCTTTCATCATGAAAATCTGTAATGTCTCTGCTCTTTCCTGAGCACTGTGACATAGATGCTTATCTTACTGTGCTGTACTGAAATTGTATGAAATAATAGGCTATACAGGACTGGATTTCCATCAGGAATTTTCCAGTACTACTAGAATATTCACTGGATACCTTTGGAAGGGCATCTACAGATGTAGAAACTTAATTTGATCACCCTGTTGCAGGATAACCTTCCCGGAATGCAGGGCATTTAAAATGTGTGTATTTGACGTTTAAAAAGGCTTCTGAAGTTTGTAATTTCCACTTTGAAATTTCAGACTTGATTTTTCTTTAAGTAAAAATGTATAATCCTTACAAAAATGTCCATTAATTATAATCCAGATAATTCACATTTCCTGTTTCTGTAGGATTATTTTCCTGCTGTAGCAAACTGGCTCAAATTAAGATCCTACATCTGTAATAGGGAATCCTATCCATTTTGAAGGTAGTGTAATCCAGTCATTAGCCCAGTCATAACAGCTCATGCTTTCTCCAGACAAAACCACTCACAGTAAACTGTCTGTTCCATTATTGAGATTATGGTTTTCTGAGAGGCCTGTTAGAATGACTGATCTGCTGTTTGCCTTTGGTGTATCTAACTTCACAGCTCTATAATCTCAGTGTAATAACAGTACTGCTTCCAACACTGTCTGGTGGCAGACACTTAGGGGCTCTATTTTTAGATGGCGCTAGGGAGGTGCAGTGTCAAACGCATGTTAGTTAGCAATTGTGTCATGTAAAAAATGTCACGCTGGCATTTCCACCCCTTACACTACGGTTTGTAATTTACCTGTCTAACATCAGCTTGCTTGCGCTGAGGTGGGATGGGTGGAAATATTTGAGGTGTGTCCTTAAAAACGTGTGCCAATATTCCAATTTGGGGACAGGTCGAAACACATGAAACATTCATTAATATTTAGCTAGCTAGCTTGCGGTTGCTAGCTAATTTGTTCTGGGATATAAACATTGAGTTGTTATTTTACATGAAGTGCACAAGGTTCTTTTTTTCTGGATCTTTGTAGAATTTTGACCAATTTTGAGTCACACAAAATCATGTGTTCTCTACTCCGACATTTAATCCACAGATAAAAAAGGGGAAACCTAGTTTGTTTCTACTCATCTCTCCTCCTTATCATGACACAAGGCGAGACCCAGATGCAGACACAGGAGGCAGATGGTTGGAGTTTAAGATGTTTAATAATCCAAAGAGGAGTAGGCAAGAGAATGGCTGTGGACAGGCAAAAGGTCAAAACCAGTTCAGAGTCCAGGAGGTACAGAGTGGCAGACAGGCTCGAGGTCAAGGCAGGCAGAATGGTCAGGCAGGCGGGTACAGAGTCCAGAACAGGCAAGGGTCAAAACCAGGAGGACTAGAAAAAGAGAATAGCGAAGGCAGGAGTACGGGAACATACAAGACCAACTGGCACAGAGAGACAGGAAACACAGGGATAAATACACTGGAGAAAACAAGCGACACCTGGAGGGGGTGGAGACAATAACAAGGACAGATGAAACGGATCAGGGTGTGACACTCCTTCAGTAGTAGTAGTCTTCTTCTTCCTCTTCTTCTGTGGACTTTATATGTCGGTTGGCAACCAACTTTAAGGTGCATTACCACCACCAACTGGACTGGAGTGTGGATCTTTGTTCATCTTTCAATCCCCCACGTGGGTATATGCTCCTAAAAAAACAATGAGGAGATAGGAGAGGCGGGGCTTTTAGTGCCTGGCTACGCAGACGCGCGCAAGCAGTTTAAATGAAATGATTGAATAACATGTACAGTTGAAGTCAGAAGTTTACATACACTTAGGTTGGAGTCCTTAACACTTGTTTTTCAACCACTCCACCAATTTCTTGTTAACAAACTATAGTTTTGGCAAGTCGGTTAGGACATCTACTTTGTGCATGACACAAGTAATTTTTTCAACAATTGTTTACAGACAGATTATTTCACTTATAATTCACTGTATCACAATTCTAGTGGGTCAGAAGTTTACATACACCAAGTTGACTGTGCCTTTAAACCGCTTGGAAAATTCCAGAACATGATGTCATGGCTTTAGAAGCTTCTGGTAGGCTAATTGACATAATTTGAGTCAATTGGAGGTGTACCTGTGGATATATTTCCAGGCCTACTTTCAAACTCAGTAGCTCTTTGCTTTACATCCTGGGAAAATCTAAAGAAATCAGCCAAGACCTCAGAAAAATAATTGTAGACCTCCACAAGTCTGGTTCATCCTTGGGAGCAATTTCCAAACGCCTGAAGGTATCACGTTCATCTGTACAAACAATAGTACGCAAGTATAAACACCATGGGACCACGCAGCCGTCATACCGCTCAGGTAGGAGATGCGTTCTGTCTGCTAGAGATGAACGTACTTTGGTCCAAAAAGTGCAAATCAATCCCAGAACAACAGCAAAGGACCTTGTGAAGATGCTGGAGGAAACGGGTACAAAAGTATCTATATCCACAGTAAAAGGAGTCCTATATCGACATAATCTGAAAGGCCGCTCAGCAAGGAAGAGGCCACTGCTCCAAAATCGCCATAAAAAAGCCAGACTACGGTTTGCAACTGCACATGGGGACAAAGATCGTACTTTTTGGAGAAAGGTCCTCTGGTCTGATGAAACAAAAATAGAACTGTTTGGCCATAATGACCATCGTTATGTTTGGAGGAAAAAGGGGGAGGCTTTCAAGCCGAAGAACACCATCCCAACCGTGAAGCACGGGGGTGGCAGCATCATGCAGGAGGGACTGGTGCACTTCACAAAATAGATGGCATCATGAGGAAGGAAAAGTATGTGAATATATTGAAGCAACATCTCAAGACATCAGTCAGAAAGATAAAAGTATGGTCACAAATGGGTCTTCCAAATGGACAATGACCCCAAGCATACTTCCAAAGTTGTGGCAAAATGGCTTAAGGACAACAAAGTCAAGGTATTGGAGTGGCCATCGCAAAGCCCTGACCTCAATCCCATAGAAAATTGGTGGGCAGAACTGAAAAAGTGTGTGCGAGCAAGGAGGCCTACAAGCCTGATTCAGTTACACCAGCTCTGTCAAGAGGAATGGGCCAAAATTCACCCAACTTATTGTGGGAAGCTTGTGGAAGGCTACCCGAAATGTTTGACCCAAGTTAAACAATTGAAAGGCAATGCTACCAAATACTAATTGAGTGTATGTAAACTTCTGACCCACTGGGAATGTGATGAAATAAATAAAGCTGAAATAAATCATTCTCTCTACTATTATTCTGACATTTCACATTCTTAAAATAAAGTGGTGATCCTAACTGACCTAAAACAGGGAATTGTTACTAGGATTAAATGTCAGGAATTGTGAAAAACTGAGTTTAAATGTATTTGGCTAAAGTGTATGTAAACTTCCGACTTCAACTGTATGTGTACATTTATTTTGCAACGTTTGTGCATGAAACGCGAGCGGTGCCCTATCGCTATGTCACCAATGTTTTATAAAAAAATTGCAGCAAAACAGTCAACAAAATCCCCCTTTTTTTGTTATATTGGACATCATTTTTGTCCAGCTTCTGTTTAAAGTCTGGGCTCATTATGTATGATTTCCATTACATGAAAGGTGTTAGTCACTGTAGGAACCCTGTTTAGGAACAGCAAGTTATAAAAAAAATACTGCTTACCGTTTTTTGTTTATTATTTTGTCAAAAAATGCATCTTCCACTTTCCTCTGTTGGACCTAACTGTCAAATCGTGGGATTTTTGATAGCTGTCTATGTTGCTGAATCTGCTTGTAGGCTTGTTTACAAAGTCACTACTGGCCATATCAATGGCGATGGTAAGCAAATGCATTGTCTATAGCCTAATATTTACATGTTGAAGCCAATTACTTTTTAAACATAGAACACTAGATAGGCTACATGTTTGTTATAACAAGGACTATTGTAGTGTTAGGCTACTGTATAGGCCTAGGCTACTATTTAATAGCTATCTTCGATGAATTGGACAAACATCATAGGCTACTCCTGCCTAAGAGCCCTTGGCCTTAGGCCTACGTGTGCCTGCTAATGGACAAGATATGCGATTTATGAAATCAAAATTCTGATCCCATCTTATTTAGGAATATTGTCGTTGCCTAAGAATAGCTTGTTTTTTGTAAAATGTGATTAAAAACCAAGCTAATTAGAAGGATTCACTGTCCATGGCTTTATGATGAGTATGCATGGCTCGCTGTAATGCAATTTAGAAGCCATCTGCTATTTTTGGAGATGTGCAAATATGATCTGTAAGAAGGTTCCAAGATGTTTATAAAACATTTGGGGGCAGTATAACGGTAAGTGGACATTCCCCCTTTCTCTTTATATTGGATATTGAGAATGTTGGATGTGCGTAAAACCCTCCATAGTCTACTTTGTCTTAATATTATATGCCAAAGTGGAGAAATTATGGTGCCTGTTACTGTATTTAGACATAGCCTATTCAAAACAAGTTGTTGTATCGTTTTGTTCGAATTTGATTAGAATTATTCACTATATTTTTACAACCTTTCAATAGTGAATTTAATCTTGCATATTGACAACGTATGGCATAGCTCAGACATAATGTAATTTACAGTAGACCTATATCAGTGCTAATGCTATGTTTAAAAATATTTATTTTCATATTGAAGCCATGCAATTAGCCTACCTAGTACAATGTGGACAACAAACATGTTCAACATATTTAGGAAATATGGGATAGGCCTGCATTTTGTTATTTTGTTTCTATAGGATATTTATAATGGACTAACGAAAAAGTTGATAACCAAATACCCTAAACACAACTACATATTTAGCCACGGAGCATGTTCTGATTGGCCAATGAAGGGGCAAGCCTAGACACACCTACTAACTAGTTTATTCATGAAACCCCAGCCCTTTTGCACCACCTCCAGCTATTACGCCCATAATTCCTGCTGTGAAAATAGCAAAAATATTTCTGACACACACCCGGACCTATAGCGCCACCGCCAGTACCGCCAAAGGTTTGTTAAAATAGAGCCCTTATTGTTCTTATTCACTAAGTTATTTAAAATGTTCGGAGGAGGAATTGCGCTCATTATAGATTAACTGAGACTATTCATGTTTTAAATTATTCCCCTTATTGAAGAATTTCCATTGCTAATCGGTTATATTTCCTGCTCCTCATACAAAATATGCTGTAGCCATTAGTACAATAGCCCAACGAAGGAAGCTCAATGAGTACCTTTTCACTATGAGTTCTAGCTATGTTTCTTGAATGTTTTTGTCTCTTGGCTGAGCTATCGCTGGAAGGTTAACATCTTCCTCAGGAGCAGAGGGATGTATTGAATCTTCTGAGGCAACACAAACAAAGCACCATTTAATTTTCTCCTGTTTATCTCCCCTCTCTGCCCTCCAACCTGGTTGAATCATTTATAAACAGGGTTATTGCTTTTTACTGTGAAATCCAGCCTCTCTTGGCAGAGTCCCTCTCTGATGCTTTTAGCCTGAGGTGATTCTGTGGCTGCTAAGAATAGCCAGGGTGATATTGCTATCATTTTGCTGGAGCAGATGGTGGTTTTCCTGAGGACACAGGCTTCCAGGAGAGGATAACACTAATTATGAGAGGGCAAGATTACAGGAGAGGCACTCACACTAATTATGAGAGGGCAAGATTACAGGAGAGGAACACACTAATTATGAGAGGGCAAGGTTACAGGAGAGGATAACACTAATTATGAGAGTGTCAAAGCTCAGGAGAAGACCCAGATGCAGACAGTTTCGAAGTTTATTACAAAAACAGGGGGGCAGGTAAACGACTGGTCAAGGGCAGGCAGAGGTCAGTAATCCAGAGCAGAGTCCGAAAGGTACATAACAGCAGGCAAGCTCAGGGTCAGGGCAGACAGAATGATCAAAACCGGGAAAACAAGAAAACAGGAACTAGAGCAAGAGCAAGACAGGCGCACGGGCAAAAACGCTGGTAGGCTTGACAAAACAAAACGAACTGGCAACAGACAAACAGAGCACAGGTATAAATACATTGTGGATAATGGGGAAGATGGGCGACACCTGGAGGGGTTGGGGAGAGAAGCACAAAGACAGGTGAAACAGATCAGGGTGTGACAGAGGGCACGATTACAGGAGAGGAACACACTAAGAATGAGTGGGAAAGATTACAGGAAGTAAGACTAACATCACGAGCAGCAGAGGTCACGGAAGGGTTAGAGGAAACAGGGAGTGGTATGGTTGTAGAGTGGATGGGTGAGGGGTTAGCAGTATAGGTTGGATGAATGACAATGTTAAGGTGAATGCTAAGTAGACCTAGGTGCCTGTTAGAGTGAACTGTAAGGTTATGTTTTAGGGCATGGAGAGATTGTAGGCTATCACATTAGTGAAAATGTTTATATTTAAGCTTCTCTGTTAGAACTGATTGGATTCCACGGAGGTCCGATTGTCTGCGGGTTTTCGCTGCTTGCTTGTACTTGATTGATGAATGAAGGTCAGTGATTAGTTAGAAACTCCCCTCACCTGGTTGTCTAGGTCTTAATTGGACACAAATTGAAAGGAGAAACCAAAAAAACTGCAGACACTCGACCCTCAATGGAACGAGTTTGACACCCCTGGTCTAAATCATAAGGATTTGTGTGTGAAGTAGATAGGACCAGAGCTTTCTGATAAGACCAAGTTATGTGGCAGCATAGTGAGTAATGGATTGGCCCAGTTGAGCTCTATTCATCATACACCTTCAGGGTAGCTGCAATTCCAAGATCTAATGAAAATGCCGTTTTTAGGGAGAGAGTGGAATGCATGTATTTTTCTTATAGATGGTGGAAATGGACAGACCCATCCTCACTGTCTTCTATTTCATGGTTATTAATGCCTTTTAAAGGGGCATTTTAGGCTACATACAACCTGGTTGTGCTCGCCAGCCTCATGGCACTCTGCTGGAGAGAAGAGACTACATATTGCCTTTTTCTAGGGTGCACACCTTTCTTCCATTTATCTCAATATTGTGTTCTTAACATAAAGGCAGTATGCTACAGGATATGTTTTATGGGACATTTAGTTGGTTGAGGATGGTTTGCTCTTGTGTAGGTAAAGTTTGTTGTCCACGTCTGCTGATACTTCACCTCTAGTTAAACTTTAATTCTTAATCTTGATTCCTGTGTCCTTGGCTGTCCGGTTGTCAAGGCAACCATGCTGTCAGCAGGTTGGTTGCTAGTGCACTGTGTGTTAAATCGTTCCCTGGAGACATATTGGTTCACATTAGCTTATACTGTTCGCATACGGCGCTGGCAGGCAGTGGACTACAGAAAATGAATCTCGTGAATCATATGAGTACAGTATGTTTTCAGTTAATATGAGTAAGATAATCACCAACCTTGTTGCATGTACTGAAGGACCTTAACTTGTAGCGTTATTCAGAGAGAATATGACAGAAGAAAATTCATTGAGATAGTGATTGATGGACAGTGTCTTTCTTCCTACTGTACCGATGCTGCATAGACAGCAACAGTCTGTTGAGGTAGGTAGGGCCTCAGAACAGTCATCAGGAGACTCTTCCAGGTGGCAGCAATGTTTCTTTTTTTGTGGGGGTTAGGTGGCAGCAGTGTTGCCTGGCTCTGATTTCTTTCCCCAGGGGGATTTCCCTGTGCCGTAGCAGAGGAGTATCACATTACTGTTTGTTTGTGTGATGAGAGTCTGATACTTCAGTCTGGTCCTACTGGCACTGACTCTGTGTTCTTCACTATTTACCATTATGTCTATGAATAATGGATTAGTTTAATAAATAATCTCATCAATGATCAAATTTGTATGTATATTATTTTACATCTGTCATTTTATGGAGTCAAAAAAATATATGGTTGTTTCTCTTTAAAATACATATTTTCCTTGTTTTTTAATGTAATGTACCCAAACACATTCATCATGATTGTTGCTGTCAATAAATCAACAGGTTTATCCATCACTGACAGTTTTCTGCATGAATGGAGCATCTGCTGATGTCTGTCCTCGCGTGCAGTCCCTCTGCTCCTGGCCCTGGCCTCTGCAAACCCAACAGCCCATTGAAACTTATGCAAATCTGCCCTCATGCCACAGTCTCTCCATCTCCATCAGCAAGCTCTGCACGTCTGCTCTTGTTAGGGCCAGCTGGGACATAGACTGCCTGGGAATGAGAGTCAGCTGAGGAGAACTGAGCTTTCTCTTTCTCTCTTACTCTCTTGCGTGAGGGTATCTTTTCTCAGAGCCTTTATTTCTGTACCCCCCCCCCCCCCTCTTCTCTGCTGCACCTCAGCTCCAGGCAGAGCTCCAAGCCCAGATTTACAGCCATGAGCTTCATACAGAAAGAGGCTTTGAGATGAAAGAGCCTGAGACAGTCAGACTGAGCACAGAGAGAGATAAAGACATTCAGGGACTGAGAGAGCAAGTAAAGAGAACGAGAAAGAAAGAAATGTCAATGTGCTGTGCAGTGTGTACTGTCATGTCTGCTTTGTACTGTCAGGACATTTATCCTGATATAAATGGTCCTTTTACTATCATTTTTATTATTGGACCGTTTACAATGGCAAGGCTCGGTTTGTAAGACTACCACTTGTCCTCTGTACTGTGTTTATGGTCAAGGTCACAGAGGACTTCACTGTGTTGAGCGGTACTGAGCGTGGTCTTCTCCCTTTCCTCAGTCCATTGGTGGTGTGATGATCCCTGACCCTGTGTGGCTGATGCTAGTAACACACTAATGTCTGCTGCTCGGCCAGGCCCCAGTAATGATGCCGTTAATCACATGTATTTATAGAACACCAGGGCACCTTTCATAAAGGAGCACAATGACCTGTGGGCTTCTGTTCAGCAACAAGTTCTACAACAGGACTCTTCTCTCCCTAGAGAGAGGGAAGGGAGAGGGAGAGGGGGAAGAAAAGGAACAAGGGAGGGAGGTTAGCACCTGGAGCTACCAATGATCCACTGTGGCATCTATAGCCTATGAGTTTCAGATTGAACGCTATTAGACAGAGACATTATCAGATGAGCTTCTTGAGCTAGATGTTACAGATGCTGTATGTTTAGTGTACTACTACTACTTCATGAAATACACTTATAAACATTATCGTGACCTTTGACTTAGTAATAGGGCTTAAAAAGGCTAATAACAAAGGAACAAACATTGTGTATACTGACGAGTATTAATGTCAATGATAAGTCAAGCACATGGTAACCCCTTTTGTAATTTAAGAGAAATGTAGGCGATATCAGGTTTTTTGAGTGCTAAAGCTGGAGTCACTCTGCAACTGAATTACACACCCTTGTTCCCAAGACCACTGGCCTGAGTGAGAGTGGGCACGTCCTGTTTTAACCAGAAAGAGCAACAAAATATATACATATTTCATCTGAATTTCATGAGTTTCTTTCAACAGCATTGTGTGCGTATTTCCTGTCATATTGCCTAATTCCCTGTTATATCTCCTCTCCTGTTTCTCCAGCCTTGGCCTTCATCCTGAGAGGTCTCTGGTGGCAACGGGTCAGGTAGGGAAGGAACCCTACATCTGTGTGTGGGACACCTTCAACGTACAGACCATCTCTGTCCTCAAGGACGGACACTCCCATGGGGTGGCCTGCCTAGCCTTCAGCGCAGATGGACAGGTGAGACACACACACCACCTCACACCCGACTCACCTCACACACTCCTGCATGCACCTGTCTCTCATTCACCTCTTGTCTTGGTGGATGGTTTCCTGTCCTATCACCCTGTTACCAAGGCAAACCTGTTGGATATTTTGAGTCTCACTGAAAAGCAACAATACGTTGTCACGCAGCAATGTGAGCGCTCCATCATTTGTGAGATTGTAGGGTCATAATCGGGTTGGAACCTGTTCAGGGAACAGAACTGAAAACTGGAAAATAATGAAACAAAAAGAGTATCACATAGCCTATAGCCATGGGAATGGGATTGTGGTGGTGGGTTGCCTGCTGGGTAACTGTGCAGACTGGGGATGATGTACAGCCCTCTCATTAATCATGTTTACTGGGAGGAAAGCTGGGACAGCACCATTCTCCTATGACCTTTAGATTGATGTATGGGGCTCTATGAGAGTCTCCTACAGCAGCAGCAGCCTATTGACTTCCCCCTACAAGACTAGTAAGCTACACCCAGGATAGAGGGAGGAGGGGGTGGAGGGAGGGTAATTGATAGAGGGGAAGGAGGGGACGGAGGGAGGGGATGGAGAAAGAGGACNGAGAGAGAGAGAGAGAGAGAGAGAGAGAGAGAGAGAGTGTTAGTTGGTGAGGAGAGGAGAGCCAGGACGAATGCTACCGAGTATCTGGAGGAAGAGAGGAGAGAGAGAAAGGAAGGGTTGATGAGGAGAGCCAGAGGGTTGGTGAGGAAAGCCAGGGCTAATGCTACCGAGTATCTGGAGGGGGAGAGGAGAGAGAGGGTTTGTGATGAAAGCCATGGCTAATGCTACCGAGTATCTGGACCAAGGAGGGGCAGCAAACAAGGTTTACCTCAGACCCTTGGTCAATCATAAAGACATTTTGGCCTTGTTATCATATAGCTCCATTCTAAAATGCATTAGATGGCTGTTTTCTCTGAACCCCTGTGTGCACAGCGAGTAAACAACTCTTGGTGTAATAAAAGGCAGATGGATGTCTTTTTTTGGTTGGGATTTAAATGGATTTGTGGATGAATGGTTGTGGCAAACTACAAATATGACAGAACAGGTTTTCCTGAAGAAAAGAGAACATATTCTCTCCCACTGAAATGTATTGATTCATGGACACACATTACCTTTCACTGTCATTCAGTTAAGCACATTAGATCAACTTACATTTGGCATTCATCTCCTCTCTTTTGTACAATTTGTAGAATTGCCTTATATTGGAGCAT
Source organism: Hucho hucho (assembly GCA_003317085.1). NCBI lineage: Eukaryota > Metazoa > Chordata > Actinopteri > Salmoniformes > Salmonidae > Hucho > Hucho hucho. The sequence continues at coordinate 18,486 of QNTS01008238.1, read as the reverse complement.
CACGTCTGAAATATCCCTGACATTTAAGTCTAATAAATGTTTTTATCTAGTCATATTTCTTTGTCATCCCACAAATCCCTGTGAAATGTTCAGTGTGCAGGGAGACAGTTGGCAGAAATGTTCCTAAATGCCTTGCTCCTTTGTCTCATAAGATGGGTAAATAACAATTAACTTCCTGAATGGTAATTTCCGCCAGACTAATTGGAAACAATTTGCATTCCTTTCTACGGTGAGCGTGATAACATAAAGCCAGTGTTTTTAGTAGTGCTGTTCAAGGTCTTACTCTATTAGCTGCAAATTGCTATGCTGCCTGTGAACTGCGTCTCTGCAGCTGTCACATGGGAAAATTATGTCATATTTCCCCTCCCACTGGGCACAAACTGATCCATACTCTATAAGGCATATACAGTGCAAGTATTCAGACCCCTTCCCTTTTTCCACATTTTGTTATGTTACAGCCTTCTTCTAAAATGGATTCAATTCTTTTTTTCTTTAATCAATCTACACACAATACCATATAACAACAAAGTGAAAACAGATTTTTATACATTTTTGCAAATGTATAAAAATAAAAAACATAAATACCTTATTTAAGTATTCAGACCCTTTGCTATGAGACTCGAAATGGTGCATCCTGTTTCCATTGATCATCCTTGAGATGATTCTACAACTTGATTGGAGTCCACCTGTGGTAAAGTCAACTGATTGGACATGATTTGCAAAGGCACACACTTGTCTATGTAAGGTCCCACAGTTGACAGTGCATGTCAGAGCAAAAAACCAAGCCATGAGGTCGAAGGAATTGTCCGTAGAGCTCCGAGACAGGATTGTGTCAGGGGACAGATCTGGGGATAGGTACCAAACATTTTTTGCAGCATTGAAGGTCCCCAAGAATACAGTGGCCTCCATCATTCTTAAATGGAAGAAGTTTGGAATCACCAAGACTCTTCCTAGAGCTGGCCGCCCAGCCAAACTGAGCAATCGGGAGGAGGGTCTTGGCCAGGGAGGTGACCCAGAACCTGATGGTCACTCTGACAGAGCTCCAGAGTTTCTCTGTGGAGATGGGAGAACCTTCCAAAAGGACAACCATCTATGCAGCACTCCACCAATCAGGCCTTTATGAATGAGTGGCCAGACAGAAGCCACTCCTCAGTAAAAGGCACATGACAGTCCACTTGGAGTTTACCAAAAGGCAGCTAAAGACTCTCAGACCATGAGAAACAAGATTCTCTGGTCTGATGAAACCAAGATTGAACTCTTTGGCCTGAATACCAAGCGTCACGTCTGGAGGAAACCTGGCACCATCCCTACAGTGAAGCATGGTGGTGGCAGCATCATGCTGTGGGGTTGTTTTTCAGAGGCAGGGACTGGGAGACTAGTAAGGAGCTCTACGCTCCAGAGCGCTCAGGACCTCAGACTGGGGCGAAGGTTCACCTTCTAACAGGACAACGACATTAAGCACACAGCCAAGACAAAGCAGGAATGGCTTCGGGACAAGTCTCTGAATGTCCTTGAGTAGCCCACCCAGAGCCCGGACTTGAACCCAATCGAACATCTCTAGAAAGACCTGAAAATAGCTGTGCAACGACGCTCCCCATCCAACCTGACAGAGCTTGAGAGGACCTGCAGAGAAGAATGGGAGAAATACAGGTGTGCCAAGCTTGTAGCATCCTACCCAAGAAGACTCGATGCTGTAAGGTGCTTCAACAAAATACTGAGTAATGAGGTTTTTTTCATATATAATTTGCAAACATTTCTAACAACCTGTTTTTGCTTTGTCATTATGGGGTATTTTGTGTAGATTGACAGATTTTTTTATATTTATACATTATAGAATAAGGCTGTAACCTAACAAAATGCGGAAAAAGTAGCATTTAGCATTTACAAAGTCATCAACAGCTTTTGTTTCAATTCAACTCAGGGTTCAACTAAAAATAGACAATTCATATAGGCCTAGGTTTTCAAGTTTTGGTTGATTTCAGTTAATAAGTTAATAATTTATATGTTGGACTCACGTCTCCATCTCAACCAACAATCTAATTTAAAGAATAGGATTAAATCAAATCAAACCGTTAAGTGCATTTAAAGTTTGAATTAGTCCTATTCTTTAACTTAGATTTTTGGTTGAAATCAAGACGCGAATCCACAATATAAATTATTCATTTGTAGACAAACTGGAATTAAAGCCAGACTCAGTGGCACAGATGGAGCTATCCAAGCAGAAAAAAAACCTTCCAATGTTGTTATTTGATAGCGTTGACAACCAAACACAATTCAATATCACTTTCGCAATATGGTAAATAGCCTATTAACTTGTTAAGAAATTATATGTTGGATTCACGTCTCCATTATAACCGAACACTTCTGTTAAAAAAAAAATATATTAACTTGTTAGGGAGTGGTGGGGCGCTACCAGGTGAAATGCAAGGCAAAATCCAAAAGTTGAATTATTAAACATGCACCAATATACAAGTGTTTCATACTCATCAAAAGCTCTGCTTCTTGGCAATATCACAGCGTTGTTGGATTTCAAAAAGGCTTTACGGTGAAAGCACTACATTTGATTGTTTGAGGGTAGCACCTTCAATATTTTCCATAACCATGAAATCTTTAGCCAGCGCGGTCGATAGAAAATGCATTTCACAGGGAAAACCTGTGCCTTACCTTTTGTAGAACTTCTGCAGAGGGCTTCCTAAGTGTCCAACGAAGACAATCCATGGGTATTTGGTTATAAAAAGTCATTAATTATATCCATAAATCTCCATTTGGTTGGCGCCTTGTGTTCAGAAAATCCAACATGAACAGAACGCGTTCATCTAAACCTATAAACTTTCCCTCAACAAAACAAAAACCAATTAAAATGCATCCTTAGCTTATCTTTTATGAATAAAAGTGATAATCTTTCACTTGGATGTTTTTGCTTGAACATTGAGTTAAACATGATTTGGAACATGTTTTTGGAAAAGTGTTTAA
>QNTS01008234.1:11457-34294 GCA_003317085.1 Hucho hucho | reverse complement strand
AGAGGCTTCGGTTGGGTCATTATAAGAGGCTTCGGTTGGGTCATTATAAGAGGCTTCGGTTGGGTCATTATAAGAGGCTTCGGTTGGGTCATTATAAGAGGCTTCGGTTGGGTCATTATAAGAGGCTTCGGTTGGGTCATTATAAGAGGCTTCGGTTGGGTCATTATAAGAGGCTTCGGTTGGGTCATTATAAGAGGCTTCGGTTGGGTCATTATAAGAGGCTTCGGTTGGGTCATTATAATTCAAACAATGCTTTCTAAAATAAATCATACACACATTGCACGCTCGCCATTGGTGAGTTTAGGCCTTAAACTATTGTAGTAACTCCATTCAACCAACAGAGAGCAGTGTTGTACAAGTTTATGAGGCTTAGCTTTTCAGTCAACATCTTATCTGCTTATCTGTGTGACTTAGCCATATGCATATGCCTTCAGGTTTATTTGATGTAAATCAAAGCTTTGCAATCATATTTGAACTAAATCTAATTTAATGAATGTTGGGGTTGTATGTGTCCCGACCACCGTCTAGACGGAGACTCCAGTCAGGAGGTATACGGCGAAACCTCATCTGAGAGCTACAGCTCCGCCTCCAGCCCCCAGCACCACGAACCAGAGAGCCTGGACAGCGAGGACGAGAAGGATAAAGGTGAGACACACACACACACGCACACCATGATTAGATTTTGGATTTTTGGGACATCACTGAGACTTTTTGCTCTCTCTCTCTCTCTCTCTCTCTCTCTCTCTCTCTCTCTCTCTCTCTCTCTCTCTCCCCCTCTCGCTCTCCCTCCCTCTCTCTCTCTCTCCCTCTCTCTCGCTCTCTCTTTCATTCTCTCCCTCTCCCTCTCCCTCTCCCTCTCCCTCTCCCTCTCCCTCTCGCTCTCGCTCTCACCCTCACCCAGATACGGACAGTAGCCAGGGCCCAGCGGACGCCTTCTTCCCCTGGCAGGAGGTTGCAGGTGGGGCCATGCCCACCATCCACCACCTGGTCTCTGCCAAGCCTGTCGGGGAGCCCCCCAGCCTTGACTATCCCCCAAACACCTTCATGCACCCCCTGCCCTGCATACTGCCCAACGGGGCACTACCTGCCCCTCTGCCAGTCATGCCCCCCCCTCAGGTGGCAGCTGCCCTGGTAGACAACAAGGTCGGAGGGCTGATCATGCAGATGCCCCTGGTCCTCCGAGAGCCCGTGCCCACCCCCATGCCAGTTCCTGTGCCAGAGCAGAGGGATGCCCCTGCTGAGGTGCCCACTGTTCTCCCAGGGTTTGGCTCCCTAGCCCTGGGCTTACACCCCCCTGGCAGCCCTGCCCTGCAGCCCCTGGTCCAGCACTTCAAGACGGCCCCTCCACAGACCACTGCCAGCTCTGAGGGTGTCACCACTCTCCCTGCCCACCAGTCTCTGGTGGAAGCTATCAGTGTCATCACCCCCGGTCCGCACTATGCCTCACCCCTGCAGCCTGCCTACCCCCTAACCCCCTCCGTACCCCTGGGGGACCTTAGCATCCCTCACACCAAGCACACAGACGTGGCTGTTTTCTCAGGCCTGCCCTCCCTGTACACTATGGCCCCCATCCCCGCTTCCGTCATGGCCACGCTAGGGGCAGGGGTAGCGCCTTCCCCTGGACAGGTTCAGGCGGTGGTGCCCCTGTCCGTGCCCACCCACACCCCCGGCCCAGCGCCCAGCACTGCCCTCACCTACAGCACAACCCAAACCGACTCCACCTCCTACGTCAACAGCACCAGCTGCACCAGTAACTCCGTCGTCCAGCAACAGGCGCAACCACAACAACAACAACAACAACAACAACAACAACAGCAGCAGCAGCAGACGGCTCACCAGCAACAGGCCATGTGCTGCGGGGTGTGCGGCTGCCGAGGTGGCTGCGGCAACAGCCGTACAGCGCCATCGTTTTTCTTCCCCCACCAGATGGCGCCACGGCAGGTGTTTGGTGCGCCGCCCATCTTCCAGCTCACGTCCCTGTGCACCAGCAACTACCTCAGCCAGCTGCCCCCGCAAAGCAACGGCCAGGCCCAGCTGACATTCTTCCCCCCCGCCCCTTACGCTGGCCAGACCCTGCTGCACACCCACCCTCACTCTGACCACATACTGGGCACCCAGCTAGGCTACAGCCTCCAGCAGATGGTGTCGCCCTTCAACCGTTTCTACCCGCACATGTACCCCTCCAGCGTGGGTATGGTGCCCGGTTCGGGAGGCGGCGGAGGCGCCCTGGGGGGAGCGGTCGGCGTCAACAAGAACAAGAACAACGGCAACGTCTCCTGCTACAACTGTGGGGTCAGTGGGCACTACGCACAGGACTGCAAACAGGCCTCCGTTGATTCAACACAGCAAGGTAATAACACCAGGGGCCTCTTCTGATGGACCCCTTCAGCCCCTCTCCTGCACCCCCCCTCAGCCCGCTCTCACTCTCTATCACATACCAGTGCTTTATAACCCTACACCCACCCACACAGAGGGTACCCTTGACCAAGCTTTGGAAGGCACACCTTTGCAGTAACCCTCCCCACCTCCTACCCCCCCCCCCCCTATTAGCCACCTTCATTGGCAGGACTTATTTACAGCCAGGTGCTGCTGTTAAGGGCTCTCTCTCATCTCAGGAGATCTGTGGACGTTTTTCTCTCAAAACTCTCTCTTAGCAGGGCAAAGACAGTTAAAAATGGAGAAAAAAAATCCGAACCGCTCAGGTGCATTTTGGGAATTCATCTCAGTGAATCCTTGTCTTTTTGCTTAATTTCTCGTAGGTTATTTTAATCTTCCCATTTTGTATTGTATTCTTTGTTACACTGACGCCGTCCCCTCTCTGTTTTTCAGGCAGCTTTCGGCTGAAGTACGCCGCCTCCCACTCTTCTGAAGGACTAGACAACGCCAGCTAAACACGTCTTTTCGTTCCGCCATCTTGTTCCTTGTCACGAGCGGTCCGAGAGAACCCTCCGTTTCAAGAGGGTTTCACTCTGATGTTTCTCGGTCATTGTCATTGTTGGTTTGACCTTTTTAAAGAGCGTATGTGAGGAGGGTCCTGAGTACTTGTGGCGGAGACATCCTCTACGTCCCCGTCACAGCTGAGAGTGAAGCTGTCTTGTTTCCATAGAGACGCATACCCCCCCACACACACACTGATCCCTTGGAGGCTTTTAGTATTTTGCACTGAAAACTGGCACAAGACAGCAAGCAGCTCATGTAACTTATTTTTTATATTAGAGTGTGGGAGCTTGGGAAAATGACACCACGTATCCTAGAGTGTGGGAGCTTGGGAAAATGACACCACGTATCCTAGAGTGTGGGAGCTTGGGAAAATGACACCACGTATCCTAGAGTGTGGGAGCTTGGGAAAATGACACCACGTATCCTAGAGTGTGGGAGCTTGGGAAAATGACGCCACGTATCCTAGAGTGTGGGAGCTTGGGGAAAGTATACCACGTCTCTTAGAGTAGGGGAGCTGAGGAAATGATTTTGATCCTGCGTGATCTCGATGAAAGAGTTTCCTATACTTTGTTTTTACAGCGGTATATTTATGCCTCCTTATTGTTATTTGACGTGGATTTGTATTGTTTAACTGTACAGCTACGAAAGATGAGTACAAACAAAAAAGTTACATGTAAAAAAGCTGGGATTATTTTTTACATCTGTTTCTGCTGCAGTGTTTATGAATGTACAACACATTAGGGTTTTTTAATGTAAGGAATCTGACAGTATCGAAACATGTTTCTTGAAAGCATTTGCCACTTGATATAATGTGAAACGCATAGTGTGACATTCTTAATCATCATGTCTGTCATGTCGAAGTTAAATGCTGCTGGGTGTTTATTTTAGTTTTAATCTTTGACCAAATGCACTATAACTACCAGGAATTCTGAAGTTTCTCAAGTACACTGAAACAGTCCTAGAAGAACTAGAGCCACTAATTATTGCAACAGTGAAGCTCTGACAATACTATACTGTGGTACACTGTTGTCCCTCCATCCAGTATTCTCTTGGAAATGCTGTGCTGCCCTTCAGAGTCGGAGTCACTATTTGACTCCTTTTGGAGCATCAGTGGAATACAATTGATAACACTGTTCTCCTCTGAAAATAACTATATTTTCTTTAGCCATTTCTACAAGACTGTTGGTGGCCGAAGGCAGACGTCATGTAACCTTTCTGGAGACTCGTTATGTTTATGCCCACTTCTTAATTTAACGCAGCAGTGAGATTTAACTGTATGGCATAATGTTTGGTGCACTACGACTGGTGTGTGTTTTCATGTGGAGTATGAACATGATTAGCGTGAGCGCTATTGGAGGTGTCTGACTGGAGTTGTTTGGGTATCAGGATTGAAAATAACCAAATTGCAAAGAATTCCAGTAGACTAAAAACTCGATCTTTCTTGGTCCTCCCCATTGTTTAAGTAAAAGACAGACAGTTTATGGCAGTTGGGAAACTTTAGCCTGCTCTGAGAATTTTTTAACTGATATACAAAATACAGTAAATTCAATAAATATTTTTGATTCCTCCCCTATGTGTAGATGAAAGGCAGGTATTAATGATGGTACTTTTGCATGTAACTAGCTAATTTACATTTTCAGGCAAGTGATTATAATCTTCGGGCAACCAAAAAAAAAATACTCTTGACTTGCCCGATGGGCAAGTGCCTTTCAGACTTTTAAGTCAATCCCTGCCTTCTCAGACATATCGCTTGAGAGAATTCTCAATGATTTAGAGCTCTTTCATGTCTGTCTTAAGATTTGTGGTCAACAAGTTGTAAAAGACGTACGTGTATATTACACTTGCGCATACAGAGTACACACTCGTTTGTTGATATGATAAGTTTTGTCAATTTTCAGTTAATAGCCACACTTAGTACTGTTTTCCCTCCACAAACGTGATTAAAAAGCTGTCTCCCAACTGGTGAGGTACTCTAAATATCTTCTGCTTGATTTGATGGAAACAGATATTTCTCGCATGTACTAAAATGTTGAGGCAAACTTGGAATTTGATTCAAAAACGGTGTGGACATGTGATGAACACAGGGAAAGAAAACATGTGGACACTCTTTACAGAATTGTATGGATGATTGAAGAACCATGTGAGCTTGGAGAACAATTGTACATATGAACCTGCCAGTTATACTTGTTAAACGTTCATGGTTAAAAAGGCTGTACTGTAGGGGGTACACTCACTGTTACCTTCAGGTGTATGTTTACTGTATGCTTTATGTAAATGTTATTGTACTGGAAAGGTCAAATATATTTCTAAAACGAATTGGGTTTTTATGCAAATTGTTGATCTGTTTTCCTGGAATTAACAGCAATAAATACAAAACGATACATTATTCTTGTTTATTTCGCTCTGTGTATAATTAGGCCATAGACTGCTTGGATGTAGTTTTTAGTCCGCAGTAGGGAACATTGGTCTCATCCAGTTGGCTTGCCGTAGTAGTCAGCTGAGGATCATTCAAAAGAGCCCTTTGGACAGGCCACCGGGTGTGTCTGCAGTTGTTTTACACACGGTTCCCTGACACCTGTCTGGAGAAAGGACACCTGTCTGGAGAAAGGACACCTGTCTGGAGAAAGGACACCTGTCTGGAGAAAGGACACCTGTCTGGAGAAAGGACTACCTGACATTCACAAAGAACCAGTCTTTGGTGAGTACCTGCAATATAATATTTTCCCCGATCAACTGGTGACGGCACTGAACATATTTTAGGAATGTTTATGCTGTTGAACTTGACAACTTTCAGTCGAAGTTACGATTAGCTACGACATGCATTTACACTCGCATTAACATCTGCTAACCATGTGTATGTGGCCAATACAATTAGATTTGTTTTGTTTTATTGGCGAATTACTTGCCGATTTACTTAGCATAACTATTGATGTCTGCTAGGCTACCTGGACGTTACCAAAAATGTTACCACGCGTTGCCATATCTCTTAAAATCAGGAGAAAAGCATAAATGTAACATCCGAGCGGACAGGACATTGATCATTTAGATGTAACGTTAGCCAGCTGCATTCATTCTGTGTGTTTTTTTTGTTTGCCTACTTTTTATTTAGCATCCGCAGTAGATGGAAAATCTGCATCCCGTTCATGGACGGTTCTGTTTCTCTGATACTGACCTCTTCACTTTTCTTTCAAAGCTTTGCCTGCCTGCCTGCCTGCCTCTCCTACCAGTTACAATGGCATCCGTGTCTGTAGCCAATACTAACTTCGCCCTGGACTTGTTCAAGAAGATAACAGAGAACAACAAAACGGGCAATGTTTTGTACTCTCCTCTCAGCATCTCAGCTGCCCTGGCCATGGTTTTTCTGGGTGCCAGGGGCAACACTGCTACTCAGATGTCAGAGGTGAGTCAGTGTGACCCATTTTATTTTTTTTTTCCATCGAAATGACACACAGTAAAACCATAGTAATCCTGTATGACTCAGTTGGTAGAGCGTGGCCCTTGTAATGCCAGGACTGTGGGCTTGTTTACCATGTCCAACTAAACAAGTTCCTGTACACAAGTTCATGTATGCACACATGACATGTAAGTCACTTGGGACTAAAGATTCTGCGAAATGGCAACAACAAAACATATAAATATATACAGTACCAGTCAAAAGTTTGTGCTGTCTGAGGACACCGTAGGTATAGTTGAATTAGATAGATAGATACTACGGTTCATAAGTCTGGGGTCACTTAGAAATGTCCTTGTTTTTGAGAAAAGCACTTCATTTATTTTCTTGTCCATTAACATAACATCAAATTGATCAGAAATACAGTGTAGACATTGTTACGGTTGTAAATGAATAGTGTAGCTGGAAATGCATTTAAACTCAGTTTTTCACAATTCCTGACATTTAATCCTAGTAAACAATCCCTGTCTTAGGTCAGTTAGGATCACCACTTTATTTTAATCATGTGAAATGTCAGAATGTTGATTGATTTCTGCTTTTATTTCTTTCATCACATTCCCAGTGGGTCAGAAGTTTACATACACTCAATTAGTATTTGGTAGCGTTGCCTTTACATTGTTTAACTTGGGTCAAATGTTTCAGGTAGCCTTCCACAAGCTTCCCACAATAAGTTGGGTGAATTTTGGCCCATTCGGCCCAGAGCTGGTGTAACTGTGTCAGGTTTGTAGGCCTCCTTGCTCGCACATGCTTTCAGTTCTGCCCACAAATTTTCAGTAGGATTGAGGTCAGGGTTTTGTGATAGCCACTCCAATACCTTGACTTTGTTGTCCTTAAGCCATTTTGCCAAACCTTTGGAAGTATGCTTGGGGTCATTGTCCATTTGGAAGACCCATTTGCGACCAAGCTTTAACTTCCTGACTGTCTTGAGATGTTGCTTCAATATATCCACAATTTTCCACCCTCATGATGCCATCTATTTTGTGAAGTGCCCCAGTCCCTCCTGCAGCAAACCACCACCACAACATGATGTTGCCAATCCCGTGCTTCACGGTTGGGATGGTGTTCTTCGGCTTGCAAGCCTCCCCCTTTTTCCTCCAAACATAACGATGGTCATTATGGCCAAACAGTTCTATTTTTGTTTCATCAGACCTGAGGACATTTCTCCAAAAAGTATGATCTTTGTCCCCATGTGCAGTTGCTGACCGTAGTCTGGCTTTTTATGGCGGTTTTGGAGCAGTGGCTTCTTCCTTGCTGAGCGGCCTTTCAGGTTATGTCGATATAGGACTCGTTTTACTGTGGATATAGATGCTGTTGTTCTGGGATTGATTTGCACTTTTCGCATCAAAGTACGTTCATCTCTAGGAGACAGAACTCGTCTCCTTCCTGAGCTGTATGACGGCTGTGTGGTCCCATGGTGTTTATACTTGCGTACTATTGTCTGTACAGATGAACGTGGTACCTTCAGGCTTTGGAAATTGCTCCCAAGGATGAACCAGACTTGTGGAGGTCTCCAATTTCTTTTCTGAGGTCTTGGCTGATTTCTTTGGATTTTTCCCATGATGTCAAGCAAAGAGGCACTGAGTTTGAAGGTAGGCCTTGAAATACATCCACAGGTACACCTCCAATTGACTCAAATGATGTTAATTAGCCTATCAGAAGCTTCTAAAGCCATGACATCATTTTCTGGAATTTTCCAAGCTGTTTAATGGCACAGTCAACTTAATGTATGTAAACTTCTGACCCACTGGAATTGATACAGTGAAATAATGTCTGTAAACAATTGTTGGAAAAATTACTTGTGTCATGCACATAGATGTCCTAACCGACTTGCCAAAACTATAGTTTGTTAACAAGAAATTTGTGGAGTGGTTGAAAAACGGGTTTTAATGACTCCAACCTAAGTGTATGTAAACTTCTGACTTCAACTGTACATAGGCGTTCGGGGCCCATTATCAGCAACCATCACATCTGTGTTCCAATGGCACGTTGTGTTAGCTAATCCAAGTTTATTGTTTTAAAAGGCTAATTGATCATTAGAAAACCCTTTTCCAACTATGTTAGCACAGCTGAAAACTTGTGCTGATTTTTAAAGAAGCAATTAAACTGGCCTTTTAGACTAGTTGAGTATCTGGAGCATCAGCGTTTGTGTGTTCGGTTACGTGTGTGTGTGTGTGGCACATTTCCAGCATTGTGGTACAGGAATGAATAGGCTGTAGATATGGCTAACACAATGTATTTGAAAGGGAAGACGTGTTACAATGGGAGATATATTGTAGATCTCCCATTGTAAAACCTCTTCTCTTTTTAGTTACACACACACACACACACAGAGTACCAGTCATAAGTTTGGTAACCTACTAATTCAAGGGTTTTTCTTTATTTTTACTATTTTCTACATTGTAGAATAATAGTGAAGACATCAACTAAACATGGACTTTACATTTTTTATATTTTTGTTCGGTGTATTTGATAAAATAGTTTGGAATGTACACTAGCGACAAAGATTCGATAATGATGGTTAGCTTTTTACTTGTCATATCGTCCCTGTCTAACGTAAACTAAGACTAATTGAATTAAGTTCTTCACCCTATATTGTCTCAACTTTCGTCAATAAATTCTGTTTTAAATAAAGGCTCTACGTGAGTTCTCCCTTACGTTCGCTGGAAAGGTTTTTCAGAGGTTTTCTGGGATGAATAGGTGTGGCTGACATGGCTGACCTATCCATGATGACTCACAGAAGATGTCCTTGTAGTCATCAGATATATTTCTGGCTCAACTGAGGTTTTATTTGAGGTCAGCCCTACACACTGCTTTTTACTGTGGCAACATGGGGGGGGTGGTGTGTGTGTGTGTGTGTGTGTAATAAAGTTGTCTATATTGTAAAGTAATATCTCTTATCAGGCTCTCAGCTCTTCCTATTTGTTTTAGACTATAGGTTGTAGTCATGACAGAAAAAAAACTGTTGCGATATCAGAGGGCGAGGCCCTGACACGAACAAACCGAACTAAAGCTACTTTGCCTATATGTTCAGTTCATGCAGTCCCTGTAGTGACGCAAGCAAGAGCAGTGGTGTAAAGTGTTTAAGGTCATAAAATGGGAGAGTCTCAAGTAAATGAGGGTGGGACACTAATGGGTGTTTTCCTTTTGAGGAATGTTCACCAAACACATTTTTGCAGGGGGTGGTCTCCATTTCCTGTCAAGGACTCAACCCTCATGATGTACCGTACTACATTGTTTATAGCACACACACACAGTGTCATATTCCACCCACTTCGATATCCACTGCGTCTCTGTCTCACTGATATCCACTGGGTTTCTGCTTTGCCAAAGCAGACAAACCTAAAGAGGCTAAAGGCTTCCGCATGCTTCGGTTCGGCTGGCGCCTCGCTGGACACGGCTAAAATACCTTCTCTTGAAAAACTAGAACAAAAGCTAGTCCATCTTGATACGCCATAGGCAGTATTGATGGGCAAAAGTATGTACAGTTAAAGCGTGGAAAAATAATATCCCAAAAATGTATCGTTTCAACAATATTGCAATATTATCTTGTGCTAGTTGGCTATACCTGCACCAAAACGTGTTTTTCCTTCATAACTTGTTTCTCCATCTTTTAAATAGGGAGCTAATTTGTTTTCTGCACTTTTTCTTATTTCCGTAACTGAGCAAAACCCGTGCTTTCTCTTGTCCTTCTGCAGCAGACATACAGTATGTTCAGCAATATGTTTGGAACATCAACACGCAATAAAATCACAGTATTGAATCGCAATACATATTGTATCGGCACCTAAGTATCTTGATGATATGGTGAGGTTCCTCAATATAGTGATGGTATGGTGAGGTCCCTCCTTATGGTGGTAATATGGTGTGGTGAGGTCCCTCAGTATGGTGGTAATATGGTGAGGTCCCTCAGTATGGTGGTAATATGGTATGGTGAGGTCCCTCGGTATGGTGATAATATGGTGAGGTCCTTGGTAATTCCCAGCTCTAGTAGCCTGTATACACTTCCTCAAAATAGTCAGAATTCATCTACGATAATTCAAGAAATCTGTCGTTTTTTGTCGTGGGGATCTTAGTCATTAAATTTTACATCCAACCTAGGTGTTTGGTGCAGTATTTCTCAAGTGGGTGTGCATGAAAACGAGTCGTATCGTTGAATGGCAACAAACACTTCATTGAAGAATCCCTACTGTTGACCAATAACTGACAAAGGGGCGTGGACTTCGTCTAGCCTCAAGAAAAGGGGCTAGACGAAAAGGGGCTAGTGCATGAACAGCCGAAAAACCCCTTACCAAGAACATCACAAAATGTTGTCATTTAATATATGCACTAACTGTTCGGTATGGGAAGCATTCTGACTTCTTAACCCAGGACTACTCCACAAGTAAAAAGCCCCAGCTTCTGCTGATGCCACCGAGGGGGTTGAAAGGGTCTTTGCTGCCAGATACCATTGTGCTTTTGGTGAGGTAGTCGCAGATTGTAGAAAAACTTTTGGACTGTTGCGAAACGTTTTTCAACGGAATGAAACTGGGAGGGACCTACCTACCTGAATTTGTCCAATATAAACTTGTTTACGTTGCAACGCTTTTTCCGTTGCAACAGACAATGTTTTGCTACTGTGTGTGACTAATGAATACACCCCTGCTGGGAACAAGGTACTACAGTAGGTGTTCTTCTGTGGTTTATTTATGTGTTTAAGGGATATTCGCCCCATACATAAATGTAGCAGCAGCTCCTGTGTATAAAGCCTCGCTATTGTTATTTTACTGCTGCTCTTTAATTATTTGTTACTTTTATTTCTTTTTTTTTCTTAACTGCATTGTTGGTTAAGGGTTTGTAAGCGTTTCACTGTAAGGTCTACACCTGTTGTATTCGACGCCTGTGACAAATACAATTTTATTTGAGCAGTAGTAGCAGCATTTGGGACTGGAGGGGAATACTAGCATGGTTTCAACGTGTCGTTATTTTTATATAAGCATCTGTTAAAAAAGGAAACCAACAGGAAGGTCTGGTCACAAACCAATCATTTCGTAACCGTTCAGCAACATGAATGTAATCTGGGCTTGTCCAACCACAATGTCCCATTTGTGTACATGACAATGTTTTCTACTATTGTCAATAGACCCTGTACTTCAACAAAGCTACGGGTGACGTCCATGTTGGCTTCGGCAAACTCCTTCATGAACTGAACCTGCAGGGAGCCCCATATTCACTGAGCCTGGCCAATCGCCTGTACGGAGAACAGTCTTACCAGTTTGTTGAGGTAACGTCCACAATGTACAGTGGGTGGAGTAAGTGTGCATCTCAAATTTGATCCTTTTTGTTCAATCTGAGTCGACCCCTATGACTGTGTATAAGATGAAAAGTCACAATGCAACAAGTTGTCTGCAAAAAGATACGCCACACTAGCGTTTTCCAGGATATTCTATACATTCTATGATTTTATAACTGTACGTAGTCTAGTCCATTGTAGACTAGACTCCTTATTTTAGGTACTAAGTTGGTTTTATGAAGTTAGTCAATATCCTGTCTTAATCTCTGTCGGTCACATTTCACCACAGACTTTCCTCGGCGACACCAAGAAGCACTACAATGCTGAGCTGGAGTCTGTGGACTTCATGTCCAATGCAGAGACTTCCAGAAAGAACATCAACGCCTGGGTGGAGAAGCAGACCTCTGGTGAAAAGCTGTCTCCATGTGCACAATAGCATTAACTTAAAAAAATATATTTTTATCAACAGCCTATGTATTCATGATATTATTCACTGAAATGTTTAATGACAAATATGCTAATTCGGTGTAAAAATCTTAAGGGACCACTAGATTGAGAATTAATTGATTTCCTCCATTAGGTGTCCTTGATGATCTGCTGTTTGTTACTTTCTTCTACGCCTTTGTTACGATGTAATTATCACCTCTAGTTACTCTAGTCTCTGTATTTTTGTAGAGAAAATCAAGGACCTGTTGCCGGAGGGGGTTGTCGACAACCTGACCAGACTGGTGTTGGTTAACGCCATCTACTTCAAAGGCAACTGGTATCAGAAGTTCAAGGAGGCCAACACCAGCAATGCCCAGTTCAAACTGAACAAGGTACCAACCAGCTTGACAAAAATAAACCTATTGTTCTAATGTCTGCGTGTTGAACATGTAGTTACACCCCTGGTGACCACTCATCATGAGTCTTTAGAGTAGTGCATCTAAGGTAAGAGCTGGCTTTCACCAAACTGCATGGACACCTTTTTCTTTTTAAATACTTTTTTTTGGGGGGGGGGTGGGTACATTTCCACCATGTGTAGCTTGCTTCACTTTCATGACAATCCAATGAGTAACTTTTGCCAAAATTATTGTGTAGTCACAAATTACACCACCGTTCCTTTCATTGGATCCAGAATGAG
The DNA here is from genome assembly GCA_003317085.1 of Hucho hucho. Lineage (NCBI taxonomy): Eukaryota > Metazoa > Chordata > Actinopteri > Salmoniformes > Salmonidae > Hucho > Hucho hucho. Next base: position 21,511 of record QNTS01008234.1, on the reverse strand, counting down.
AGTAAGCCAGTGAAAATGATGCATCAGAAGGCCAAGTTCCCCCTAACCTTCATCCCTGAGGCCAACTGCCAGATCCTGGATCTGCAGTACGAGGGGAATGAACTGAGCATGCTCATCATGCTCCCCAATGACATGGAGGACAACGTCACTGGTCTGGAGAAGGTAGGACTTGTTTACTCTGTCAGCAACATGGGTTTGTGGCCTATACAATACACCGTTAACTGCACAGCAAATACCTGCATTTGCGTGTGCATAACTGAATTATGGCTATTAAAGTTTCTTAGAGGGTTAGCTCAAACTGAAATCAGTTTGTCACCTTTTTTATATTTTTAGAAGTGTCAGGCATGAGTGTCTCTCTCCCCCCCCCCACCCCAAACACAGCTGGAGAAGCTGCTGACCTACGAGAAAATTGTAGAGTGGACCAGGCCTGACATGATGGACGCGGTGGAGGTTCAGGTGGGCCTGCCTAAGTTCAAGCTGGAGGAGACCCTTGACCTGAAGGGCTTGCTGACCAGCATGGGCATGACGGACGCCTTCGACCACTCCAAGGGGGACTTCTCGGGCATGTCGCCCGGCAACGACTTGGCGCTGTCCGAGGTGGTGCACAAGGCCTTTGTGGAGGTCAACGAGGCGGGCACAGAGGCGGCAGGCGCTACAGCCGCCATCATGGTGATGCGCTGTGCCTTGAGGACCCCCATATTTGTGGCCGACCACCCCTTTCTCTTCTTTATCCGCCACAACGACACCGAGAGCATTCTGTTCTACGGTCGCTACTGCTCCCCTTAGGAGCTATAGCAAATGGGACATTCCACTTGGAGGGAGGAGGGGGGTATTAAAGAAAAATGTATAGATACTGAAGCTGCTACATCAATATGCCATCTGTGTGCTTGGTGATGATATTCTTCGATGTCAATGAATTGATATGTTGAGTAAAATTTCACCAAAAATAATGTTTTAAGGAATTTTCTTACTGGTCTGATGGTATGAAGTATCTAGTACATTTTTCCTTATGATCAATGTTTGTCTTCTCTGACCACCTAATTCAACACACTGAAATGCCATTATTCTCAAACGTATTTTTTTTTTTGTTCTGCTTACGAACTCTCCTAGTCTTCTGCTTTTAATGCTGGAGTTTTTCTCTTCAATTAAGCAACTATGTTTACAGGAATAGTAAAGAATCTATATCACCTAAAGTGTGTTTGTGTGTGTGTGGATCATTGTTAGTCACACTTAATTTGCGCATGCACAGTAACTTAAATTTTGATCAGTGCTATCAGGGATCCTTGGGACGTCCCTATCCTAAACACTCCCCATCCCTTTACCATAACCCTTACCGAACCATTTAAAATGTCAACTTCAATGGGGTAGGGACATCCCAAGGACCCCAGATAGCACTGACCATGCACAAATTGAACATTTAATCCAGCATGTTAAAGTGTAACTTCACTATAGCTGCTCTAGTAATTTAATAAAAAGGCACATTGTCCTAGAGATTTTATACGTTTAGCAAAATGTCACACCAGGATAAGCCTACACAAAACAACCCTTGTTTTAAATGTTTCTAAAATCCTCTATGGGAAAAACAATAGGAACTGTTTCCTTGTTTGAGCGCTGGGTATTATGACTCTTGCTGTGGTACACTCTTATTGCAACACTGGCAAACCATAGTTGGCCAACTCCCTGATCAACATGGCTGACCTTTGGACCATCAATTCATTTCCATTCTAATTCCCATGAACTCCACCCCCTGCACCTGCAGTACAGTTGGCGTCCTGTACTGGTTACTGATTGGTTGGGACGATGACACCTCCTTTTCAAAAAAATGTCCTGGTTTACAAGTAATGAAGGATCTGCAGTAACTTTTATTTCTAGTCAAAGTGTGGAAAAAATGATGTAGTTGATATAATGGCTGAGATATCTAGTCAGTTGCCGACTCAAAAGTTTAGGGTCACTTAAATGTCCTTTGTTTTTGAAAGAAAATCTAATGTTTTGTCCCTTAAAATAACATCAAATTGATCAGAAATACAGTGTAGACATGTTGTAAATGACTATTGTAGCTTAATCTTTTTATGGAAATCTACATAGGCGTACAGAGGCCCGTTATCAGCAACCATCACTCCTGTGTTCCATTGGTACGTTGTGTTAGCTAATCCAAGTTTATAATTTTAAGACTAATTGATCATTAGAAAACCCTTTTGCAATTGTTAGCACAGCTGAAAACTGTCCTGATTAAATGAGCAATAAAACTGGCCTTTAGATTAGTTGAGCATCAGCATTTGTGGGTTCGATTACAGGCTCAAAATGGCCAGAAGCAAGTAACTTTCTTCTGAAACTCGTCAGTCTATTCTTGTTCTGAGAAATGAAGGCTATTCCATGTGAGAAAATGCCAAGAAACTGAAGATCTCGTACAACCCTGTGTACTACTCCCTTCACAGAACAGTGCAAACTGGCTCTAACCAGAATAGAAAGAGGAGTGGGAGGCCCTTGTGCACAACTGAGCAAGAGGACAAGTACATTAGAGTGTCTAGTTTGAGAAACGGACGCCTTACAAGTCCAACTGGCAGCTTCATTAAATAGTATCTGCAAAACACCAGTCTCAACGTCAACAGTGAAGAGGCAACTCCAGGATGCTGGCCTTCTAGGCAGAGTTGCAACGAAAAAGCCACATCTCAGACTGGCCAATAAAAAAGATTAAGATGGGCAAAAGAACACAGACACTGGACAGAGGAAGATTGGAAAAAAGTGTTATGGACAGACTAATCTAAGTTTGAGGAGTTCGGATCACAAAGAAGAACATTCGTGAGACGCAGAAAAAAATGAAAAGATGCTAGAGGAGTGCTTGACGCCATCTGTCAAGCATGGTGGAGGCAATGTGATTGTCTGGTGGTAGTAAAGTGGGAGATTTGTACAGGGTAAAAGGGATCTTGAAGAAGGAAGGCTTTCACTCGGTTTTGCAACGTCATTCCATACCCTGTGGACAGCGCTTCATTGGAGCCAATTTCCTCCTACAACAGGACAATGACCCAAAGCACAGCTCCAAACTACTCAATAACTATTTAGGGAAGAAGCAGTCAGCTGGTATTCTGTCTATAATGGAGTGGCCAATACAGTCACCGGATCTCAACCCTATTGAGCTGTTGTGGGAGAAGCTTGACCGTATGGTACGTAAGAAGTGCCCATCAAGCCAATCCAACGTGTGGGAGGTGCTTCAGGAAGCATGGGGTGAAATCTCTTATTACCTCAACAAATTGACAACTAGAATGCCAAAGGTCTGCAAGGCTGTAATTGCTGCAAATGGAAGATTCGTTGATGAAAGCTTGAAGGACACTATTATTTAAATTAAAAATCATTATTTATAACTTTGTCAACGTCTTGACTATATTTCCTATTCATTTTGCAACTCATTTCATGTATGTTTTCATGGAAAACAAGGGCATTTCTAAGTGACCCCAAACTTTTGAACGGTAGTCTACGTTAGCTTGCAATCACTGTCCTTACCTGGCTAGCTAGCTAATATCCTTTGGGAATACACTAGTCACAGATAGAACAATGATCCAGATATTTCACCAGATGTATAAGTGTTTCACCAGATGTACAAGTATGGTGATGAGAGGAAGCACAGTGGCCGGCAGTGTGTGAAGATGGAGCTAGATGTATTTTCGCCGACATTATGCTAATAGTATCATTGATTAAACATTTTATCTCAATACAGTTTTCAGTTACGAAAAACTAAAATCTGTTACGAAGAGTGGACTAACTTTTGTAGATTTTACCCTTTGCCAAAGTTTTTTTTAATGGAGGAATAAGGGGCCAATGTAGTCATTGCACACTTCACAGAGTAGGCGTTCCCTAACGGAAATAGGCAAATACATGCTAGAACTCACCAAAAGGATCTCGCTAGCTCGTGCTTGTTCTGCCCACTATGACTCATTTGTTCCCATTGGAAACGACAAGCTGTGGTCTATCTGGGGTTAGTTATAAAAGTCTTTGCTACAGTAGGTAGCTAGCTAGCTTAGCTGCTAGCTACATTCTTGAACAAGTTTGACAACTAACATCATGGTATAGAACTAAAATCATTTGATGCTGGATAGTGAACAGTGGCGTAAAAGGCAAAAACAGAAACAAACAGACACTCATATAGTGTAAAAATTAAAAAGCCTTTATTGGTTTTTATGGCAAAATTTATAAAAACCACTGATACGTTGCGGCTACATCGGCCTTCATCAGGGTGACAAAGAATAGTGTGTATCCCAACTCTCACAGGAAGTGACTAAATTCATTACCATATTTATTTGATACAGTAAAAAAAAAAAAATATTCAAGATACAAAGATAAACACAAACACGGCATAACGACAATGCTACACCACAAAAGAAATGCAATATCCATAAAAGGAAAATACAAAGTGTGTACACATGAGCTCATGTTACTAAACTTAAGAATGGAGAACATAAAATAGAGAACAAAAATATGGGGAACAAAAATATTTCCTCATTTAGACCTCATTTGAAACCACATTCCTCTGTCATGCGGTTTATGCAGGCTGTTTGTATCTCACTCAATAATGTAAATAAACCTTGGATTGCTGATGCTAGTATTGGCCATTGAGAGGCCAAATGTAGATTAATTAATAAAAAAAAAAGAATTGGGGGGGGGGGACAGTAACATTAGTAGAAAAACTCAACTTTAAGAACAATGTTTTATATTTATATATACATAGACTTGAAGTCGGAAGTTCACGTACACCTTAGCCAAATACATTTAAAAACTCAGTTTTTCACAATTACTGACGTTTAATCCTAGTAAAAATTCCCTGTTTTAGGTCAGTTAGGATCACCACTTTATTTTAAGAATGTGAAATGTCAGAATAATAGGAGAGAGAATGATTTATTTCAGCTTTTATTTCTTTCATCACATTCCCAGTGGGTCAGAAGTTTACATACACTCAATTAGTATTTGGTAGCATTGACCCACGTTGTTTAACGTGGGTCAAACGTTTCGGGTAGCCTGCCACAAGCTTCCCACAATAATTTGGGTGAATTTTGACCCATTCCTCCTGACAGAGCTGGTGTAACTGAGTCAGGTTTGTAGGCCTCCTTGCTCGCACATGCTTTTTCAGTTCTGCCCACAAATTTTCTATGGGATTGAGCTCAGGGCTTTGTGATGGCCACCTCAACACCTTGACTTTGTTGTCCTTAGCCATTTTGCCACAACTTTGGAAGTATGCTTGGGGTCATTGTTCATTTGGAAGACCCATTTGCGACCAAGCTTTAACTTCCTGACTAATGTCTTGAGATGTTGCTTCAATATATCCACAATTTTCCTACCTCATGATGCCATCTATTTTGTGAAGTGCACCAGTCCCTCCTGCAGCAAAGCACCCCACAACATGATGCTGCCACGCCCGTGCTTCATGGTTGGGATGGTGTTCTTCGGCTTGCAAGCGTCCCCCGTTTTCCTTCAAACATAACAATGGTCATTATGGCCAAACAGTTCTATTTTTGTTTCATCAGACCAGAGGACATTTCTCCAAAAAGTACAATCTTTGTCCCCATGTGCAGTTGCTGAACGTAGTCTGGCTTTTTTATGGCGGTTTTGGAGCAGTGGCTTCTTCCTTGCTGAGCGGCCTTTCAGGTGATGTCGATATAGGACTCGTTTTACTGTGGATATAGATACTTTTGTACCTGTTTCCTCCAGCCTCTTCACAAAGTCCGTTGCTGTTGTTCTGGGATTGATTTGCAATTTTCGCAACAAAGTAGGTTCATCTCTAGGACAGAACCCGTCTCCTTCCTGAGCGGTATGACGGCTGCGTGGTCCCATGGTGTTTACACTTGCGTACTATTGTTTGTACAGATGAACGTGGTACCTTCAGGCGTTTGGAAATTGCTCCCAAGGATGAACCAGACTTGTGGAGGTCTAGAAATCTTTTTCTGAGTTCTTGGCTGATTTCTTTTGATTTTCCCATGATGTCAAGAAAAGAGGCACTGAGTTTGAAGGTAGGCCTTGAAATACATCCACAGGTACACCTCAAATTGACTCAAATGATGTCAATTAGCCTATCAGAAGCTTCTAAAGCCATGACATAAGTTTCTGGAATTTTCCAAGCTGTTTAAAGGCACAGTCAGCTTAATGAATGTAAACTTCTGACCCACTGGAGTTTGTGAACAAGAAATTTGTGGAGTGGTTGAAAAATGAGTTTTAATGACTCCAACCTAAGTGTATGTAAACTTCCGACTTCAACTGTGTGTGTATATGTATATATATATATATGTGTTTTTATCAAAATAGTTTTTACACCGACTTGGGCATTCCAGCCTGTAGACCAGATACTGTAGTGTTGCAGTTGTCATATTATTGCACTTGGTAGGTTCTAGTGTCCCTGAACGTGTATGTTTTTACAATGTGATCGCAGTGATTGCCGTTACCACATGGGAAGCTGCCTGTCAAAGCTTGTATCATGAAAGTGTCGTGTCCAAGCTTATGAAGAGACATGCACTTTTCACTGTTTCGTTTTTCATACGACTTGTTTTGGTATCTATCAGGACATTCATTTGCATTACACGCAGTCGTTGTGTGATAGGCTACTGTCAAAGTGATGTCAACAGTATGAAAACAACACAGCCTACTTTTTTCGCCCACTCCCTGCTCACTTGCTATTACGTGGGCATTTACTCATATTCGAGCCAGATTCTAACTGGCTACTGTCGTGTGGGGAATGTCACTCTCCCACAAAAATATTGTGCACCTGGAGAGCTGGCGGCTTGGCCTACTGTAGGTTACGCTCAGAAATGTAGCCTATAGTTATAATGATTGAAGTTTAAGCTATCAAACCTGTAAGAATCTTTGATAGCCGAGTGATGCTCATCCTGTGCAGCTGATCTGTGCGCGTTAGTAGGCCTAAATTATGTGTAGGCCTATGGCAGTTACGGCTGCATTTTCAGATACACTTGTATGTTGTAGTGGGGGCGCATGTCTTTCTTGTGTTATTATATAAAACAAGGGTTGTTGATGTGTACGGCTACATTTCAGATACATTGTTGTACATTTGGACAGTAGAGGGACAAATCTACCTCATGTTATTAGGGCTTTAAAGCAATACTAGTTGTGCCTCCCCCGCTCCCATGGATTTAAAATGCCTGTGGTATCCGTTTCCTCTCGTGCTGACTCGTCTGACCCTGGTTCCGTTGGACAGGTACAGTACTGTAGGTGCATTATTGATTGGTTGGTTTAGTCTATAATCAAATCAAATCTAGCTTTACTACAGCACATTTCAGACATGGAATGCAACACATTGTGCTTCACAGGAAAAAGCTAGGAAAATAAAAGCTGAAATATTTACTACACAACAAACATAAGATACAAAACTAAAGAATGACAAAAAATGTACAACTAAAAAGCACCCTGATGAAAAGCAAAGCTAAAAAAAATTTTTTAAGATGAATTTTAAATGCGTCCACAGTTTCAGCCCCCCTCAGGTTCTCTGGCAGGCTGTTCCAGAGGCTGGGGGCATAGTAACGAAAAGCTGCCTCTCCATGCCTCTTGGTTCTAGGCTTTGGGAAATGTTAAAAGGCCAGAGAACCTGAGGGACCTACCGGGTACATAACTTAAAAGCATGTCTGACATGTATTGGGGTGCACAATCGTGGATTGATTTAAAGACAAGTAGAATAATCTTAAAATGAATTCTAAACCTCACAGGCAGCCAGTGGAGAGACCTTAAAACCGGTCCATAATGTGTGCTCTCTGTCTGGTCTTGGTCAGTACCCGTGTTTCAGCATTCTGTATGTTTTACAATTGACCAATGGCTTTCTTGGGTAGACCAGATAGGAGAGCATTTGTAATAAAAGCATGGATGAGTCTCTCTGTATCAGCCTGAGAGGGAAACGGCCGCACCTTGGCAATGTTCCTCACGTCACATTCTTGATGTGTGATTTGAAATTCAGTTCAGAACAAAAAAAAATTACTTGCGTTTATACTTGCGTGCTATTGTTTGAACAAATGAACGTGGTACCTTCAGGCGTTTGGAAATTGCTCCCAAGGATGAACCAGACTTGTGGAGGTCTACAGTTGTTTTTCTGAGGTCTTGGCTGATTTATTTTGATTTTCCCATGATGTCAAGCAAAGAGGCACTGAGTTTGAAGGTAGGCCTTGAAATACATCCACAGGTACACCTCCAATTGACTCAAATTATGTCAATTAGCCTATCAGAAGCTTCTAAAGCCATGACATCATTTTCTGGAACTTTCCAAGCTGTTTAATGGCACAGTCAACTTAGTGTATGTAAACTTCTGACCCACTGGAATTGTGATACAGTGAATTATAAGTGAAATAATCTGTCTGTAAACAATTGTTGGAAAAATTACTTTTGTCAAAGTAGATGTCTTAACCGACTTGCCAAAACTATAGTTTGTTAACAAGAAATTTGTGGAGTGGTTGAAAAACAAGTTTTAATGACTCCAGCCTAAGTGTATGTAAACTTCCGACTTCAACTGTACATAGAAATTGAACAGGGTACTTTTAAAAAAACAGTCGGAAGGTGGCAGCATTTAGCTGATGACTGAGCTGAGAAAGGCTCTGTCCTCAAACGCCCCCAGTATAATTGAGGCATTCATCCATGAACAAACACAACTGAAAACAAGCAGTAATACTGTATTTGTAACTTTAATAACATGGAGATTTTAACTGTATAATTCTGCTCTATTTTTGGTATCTACGTATTAGTTGAGTATTAGTTGAGTCTTAAACCATGAAAGTGTGTTTATGTGATCTCAACCCAGAAGTATGTTCCTGACTGACTTTGAAGAGGTCATGAAAGAGGCACTAGGGTGTTTAAAGCTCTGTCCTTTGGGTTCTGTCCGTTGGCCTGAGTGACCCCTGGCAGCGCTGTGTGTGTGTGTGTATGTTTATGCTTGTGTGTGACTCAGTCAGTTGTGGCTTTGCATGCCTGGGTTCATGAGTTATATACTATTGCATGCGGTGCCCTCTCTAACTGAAACCTCCAATGACAAACCTAATATGTATGCTGCACACACGAAAAGGTACATAGAGGACTCTAGTGCACAAGTGTACAAGGTCTGCTAAATGGAAGGTATTATTAGATGATGATGATGATGATGATTACAGCTCTCTACTGCTCCACATCCACAAGAGCAGCCACCCCATCTAACATTACAGACCAATAGCCTATTCCACCCCATCTAACATTACAGACCAATAGCCTATTCCACCCCATCTAACATTACAGACCAATAGCCTATCCCACCCCATCTAACATTACAGACCAATAGCCTATTCCACCCCATCTAACATTACAGACCAATAGCCTATTCCACCCCATCTAACATTACAGACCAATAGCCTATTCCACCCCATCTAACATTACAGACCAATAGCCTTTTCCACCCCATCTAACATTACAGACACATTGTGTTTACCTGGTAATAAGGGCTCTATTTAAGCACGGACAGAATTTACACCATGCAGGCCCTGGGTTTCTTGCGTGACTAGCCTCCATCTGCTGGAGTCTGGGGTTGTTGTGACATCATCTCCAAGGTGTCTGCTCATCAAGACCAATATCAACTACAGGGCAGGGAGGGGTAGTGGTGGTCGATGTGACCAATTAGAGAGCAATGGTGTAAGGAGTAATGACTAGTGGGTGCGAACGAGTCACGCAAACCCTCGCTGAAAATATATTTTTTGTTCATTGGTCTCCATGGATCAACCCCTCCATCCTCCTCCCCCTCCTCTATACAGCTGTCAGGGCGCATCAAAGGTACCACTTTACACCATCCTTCTTGCTCTGGCGAACTGCACAGCCCCCCTCTGTCAGATGCCGTGCTGCAAGGTTGCCTGCGTGCTGACAGGGATTAAACATTTAAACTCAACTTCTCTATACAGCGCATTTACAGTCATATCACCACAAATGGGAAGTAAGTGTGTGTGTGTGTGTGTGTGTGTGTGTGTGTGTGTGTGTGTGTGTGTGTGTGTGTGTGTGTGTGTGTGTGTGTGTGTGTGTGTGTGTGTGTGTGTGTGTGTGTGTGTGTGTGTGTGTGTAT
>QNTS01008233.1:20199-32489 GCA_003317085.1 Hucho hucho | reverse complement strand
ATGAGCGATGGAGAGGTACCACTATCAATCCTGGCCATCCTGAGATCAACAGGCAGTCAATTGGCCATTCCCGCAGTATTTAAGAGCTTGTCATATTCGTGATGTTAAAAGCCCATTGAAACAAATTGCAAATGTACTGTAGATTTGCAATATGTTTCACTGTACATTTGCTGAAATCAACACCAACGAGCGATGGAGAGGAACCATGATCACTGCCCGGCCATCCCGAGTTCAACGGGCCAGTCAATTGGGTATTTCTGCAGTATTTGGGAGCCTGTCAAATTTGTGAGGGTAAATGCCCATTGTAAGACATTGCAAATTGACAACCGTGCACCTGGTTATTGAAATGGGTTACCATGAGCATATTTTAAATATTAATGCCTTTAGGAGGGTGCAAGGTATCCCTGGCTGGTTAGGGAGCACCCCCCACCCGTGGCCATCCAATAGGGGTCCCACTTCTCTCTCATCAAACATGACAAATAGACCCTATAGGATGATTCAGGGCTTAACATAGTGATATATATCATTTTGTCAGTTTAAATGCCATTTGGACATTGTTCACTGACTTTTGGGTTCGGAAGCCGACTTCCTATGATCATATATGTAAATGGTCATAACATCATGATTTGGCACTTTCAATACTTTTGTATGGAATCTTATGGCATTTGTACATTTCTTATGCCATTTGGACATGGTTCATTGACTTTTGACTTCCTATGGTAACATATTGCAAATGGACAAAACATGTGCCATTTGGACATTGACTTTTGACTTCCTATGGTAACATATTGCAAATGGACAAAACATAGGCCTTACGGACAATAAAGTTAATAAAACTAAATCAATAAAATGAGACAAAGGTATGTTTATACACATCTTATATACGTGTTATTATCAAAAAAATGATATATATTTTTTGAAATGTCCAAATTTGACCCTTGGGTCTTGACTTCATGTACATATGCAATATGAATTGCGCTGTTGGAGCGCGCTCGCCACCTATAGTAATTTTGCGTTATTACATTTGGCATTTGCCATATGCCATTTGCCATAAGCTTAAGATCTGCCGTCCATTTGGACACTCTTTTCAATCGTGTGTATGTTTCGTCCAATGGCAATATGTTGCCATTAATTTTTGTCCATTTCATGGGGGTATTCCCTTACCTTTTGAAGAACTTCTGCTGAGGGCTTCCCAAGTGTCCAACGAAGACATCCAATGGTTCTTTTGTTAGAAAAAGCCATTTATTATATCCATAAATCTCTGTTTGGTTGGCGCGTTATGTTCAGAAAATCCATCGTCGAATCGCCCATTGAAATGTGAAGAGAACGCATTCAAATATACCTATAAACAAATCAAATACCAGTTAAAATGCATCCTTAGCTATCCTTTTATGAATATTAGCAATAATATTTCACTCGGATGGTCACCTATACCTTATATAAGTAAAATAAAGTGGGGCGTGCAGCCAGACTCGCGCCCGAGAAAACTTGTAGACATCTGAGCTACCTTGGCCATGTCCTGTACCTATTCGTTCTGTTTACTCCAATCTCTCTGAGTCTTTGTATATATACTGTTGACATCTAGTGGAAGCCATAGGTACTGCAGTCTCAGTCCTGGTTACAAATGGATTCAATAGGGAGTGTGTCAAACAGAGCAATGGGTCACCAGAAACTGATTTCCGGATAGATTTTTCTCAGGTTTTTGCCTGCTAAATGAGTTCTGTTATACTCACAGACATTATGTTAACACTTTTAGAAACCTCAGAGTGTTTCCTATCCAATAGTACTAATTATGTGCATATCCTATTTTCTGAGGCTGAGTGGCAGGCATTTTGCTTGGGCACGCCAGACTCTCCAAAACCGTCACCTCACCTGCCGCTCCCTAAGAAGTTAAAGGTCTTACTCACATCGGCTACGGAGAGCATGATTACACAGTCGTCCGGAACAGCTGATGCTCTCATGCATGTTTCAGTCTTAGTTGCCTCGAAGCGAGCATAGAAGTAATTTAGCTCGTCTGGTAGGCTCGTGTCACTGGGCAGTTAATGACTGTGCTTCCCTTTTGTAGTCTGTAATAGTTTGCAAGCACTGCCACATCCAACAAGCATCAGAGCCGGTGTAGTACGATTAAATCTTAGTCCTGTATTGACGCTTTGCCTGTTTGATGGTTCGTTGGAGGGCACAGCGGGATTTCTTATAAGCTTCCGGGTTAGAGTCCCTCTCCTTGAAAGCGGCAGATCTTCCCTTTAGCTCAGTGCGGATGTTGCCTGTAATCCATGGCTTCTGGTTGGGTTATGTATGTACAGTCACTGTGGGGACGATGTCATCATTGCACTTATTGATGAAGCCAGTGACTGATGTGGTGTACTCCTCAATGCCATTGGAAGAATCCCGGAACATATTCCAGTCTGTGCTAGCAAAACAGTTCTGTAGCTTGGCATTTGCTTCATCTGACCACTTTTTTATAGACCGAGTCACTGGTGCTTCCTGCTTTAGGTTTTGCTTGTAAGAAGGAATCAGGCCAAAAGTCCCCAACCACTAGGAGCACTGCCTCTGGATGAGTGTCTTCCCGTTTGCTTTTGGCCGTATACAGCTCATTGAGTCCGGTCTTAGTGACAGCATCGGTTTGTGGTGGTAAATAGACAGCTACAAAGAATATAGATGAAAACTCTCTTGGTAAATAGTGTGGTCTGCAGCTTATCATGAGTTAATCTACCTCAGGCGGGCAAAACCTCGAGACTTCCTTAGATTTCGTGCACCAGCTGTTGTTTGCAAATATACATAGACCGCCACCCCTTGTCTTACCAGAGGCGGCTTTTCTATCCTGACGAAAAAGTGTAAACCCCACCAGCTGTATGTTTTTCATGTCGTCGTTCAGCCATGACACTGTGAAACATAAGATATTACAGTTTTTAATGTCCCGTTGGTATGATATACGTGCTCGTAGTTTGTCTATTTTATTATCCAATGATTGTAGGTTGGCTAATAGGATCAATGGTAAAACCAGCTTACCCGCTCGCCATCGGATCCTTACACGGCACCCAGACCTACGTCCCCGATATCTTCATCTCTCTCTCCTGCGAACACCCATACATACTCTTCCATTTTCTCTTATGTAGAGGATTCCCAGTTGGAACGCTCTGAAGAGTAAAAACTTCACTCAATGCAATTTTTCACACTAAGTTAATTTCGTGCAGTTCTACACGTTTTGCCATGACTTATGCCATGTTCATATGATATCTGAGTAGGAGTGATTAACAAAATCAATGGGGGCCCCTAGAAGTCAAGGTCCCTGGGCATGCCTTGCTTGCCCGGTCAGTAATTTGGCCATGATTACTACAAGGTGTAGATAGCTGGCTAGACTAAACTACCTATCAATCTATGAAATGTTAGCTGACATGGGCTAATTGAGCGACTGTCCATGACTTACATAACAAAATGAAAATTGCTGATGCAATACCAAATTTAGAATTTGTACGTTATGTATTTTACTATCCTAACTAACGGTAAGTTCAGAGCCTGACTGACTTCTTAATAAAAAAAATATAAATAAATAATAGTAATAATAAAAATTGTTTGGGGGCCCTTGCGGCTGCCGGGCCCTAAGTGGTTGCGTATTGTTTTATATATACTTATTTTTTGTAAAATGTTATTTATAGATTTTTTCCAAACAATACAAAATGTACACATACAAAAGACAACATACAAACATCAACGACATCACACCTGCTCTCTCACCCCTATCTCTAGTGCCTGCATTACTCTCCGCCACGTCTTTAAATTGCACCATTTTGTTCCTCTCCAAAGTCTTTCAATATTTAGATAATGAAGCATATGATTTTTTCATTGTCTTAACAATGGAGGATTGGTTCATTTAAGTATCTGTTTTTTCAAAAATAATTAACGAAAAGAGGATCGTCCAACCCATCGGGTATTTCACTGCACTCTCATATGACGTCTTGAAATATGCAGTAATTTTACATTGTAATACTTCTGACAGTCAACTTTGTAATTCCGCCCATAACGTTTGGACTTCATAGCATTCCCAGAAGGCATGGATTATTGAGTCATTGTTAGTTTTACACTTAAGACATGACTCTGTCGTTGTGCAATAGAATTTGTGAAAATGTTCTCTTGTATAATAAATTCTATACATTAGTTTATACTGGATGACATTTTCGTTAACTATAATTTTGTTAGTCATGTTCCAACATTCCCTTCATCTTGTGCCAATATCAGTTCTTTTTAAGTCTTTAAGTTTATATTTTTCTCTAAGAGATTGTCTCTCAGCAAGGTTTTGCATATTTTACCTATCATATGAACATCCTTTTCTGACTGAAATCGGATTCCCTCAAGATCGCTCTGATGTCCAAAAGATTTCAAATCAAAATTAGGTTCCATGTATTTGAAAATATCTACATTCGTCAGTCCAAAAGTTATTTTTAATTCTGTCCTGTAAGTGGTTGCTTATGTCGCTTATGCCTAGACACAGCTCTGTGTGTGTGTGTGTGTGTGTGTGTGTGTGTGTGTGTGTGTGTGTGTGTGTGTGTGTGTGTGTGTGTGTGTGTGTGTGTGTGTGTGTGGTGTGTGCTTGTGTGAGGCTGGATGCATCTCTGGCTGAGGCTTACAGTGCCATGCTGTGTGTGTGCTTGTGTGAGGCTGGATGTATCTCTGGCTGAGGCTTAGAGTGCCATGCTGAGAGGGACAGATCAGATAGAAGCAGACCCACCTCCAGGGATGAGGAATGGGAGGTGGTGAGGGTTGATGCATCATGATGCAGAGATCTTAGTCTGTGAGAATCCCCTCTTTCCCTCTATAGTCCTGTGTGTTGGTCTGTGGTTCTAACATAATGTTGAGCCCAGTCTGTTATTCCCCTCCTCTTGTAGTGTTTATCTCCCTGTTAGTGTAGTTATTCATCCGTGTTTTGTAAAAAGCTTTTATTTGTAATTGCCCTCTTCCTTTCCTCTCTGTCTATCTCTGTTGTCACACCCGCACCTGCACCTGCACACCCGCACCTAGCCTATACTGTACTTTTGAGTTTCCTTGCACGTTCAAATGCGACCAAAAAGGATGTTTTTGATTCAGTCTTTGTAACCCTCCCTTCCCCTCTTTCTCTCTTTCTCCCCCCCCCCTCTCTCTCTGCAGATGGTGGCGTTGGAGAGACAGGTGTTTGACTTCCTGGGGTACCAATGGGCACCCATTCTGGCCAACTTCTTCCACATAATCATTGTCATCCTCGGCCTCTTTGGCACTATACAGTACCGACCACGCTACATTGTAGTGGTGAGTACAAACACTCACACAGATGCACACATTACATTTGGGTGTAATTTGTTATTTTTCCATTTATCCAAACTCTCAAGATCCCTGGCCCTCTCCCTGAACACATTGTTTGTCGTCTTAATCATTTTTAATCCATCAGTAATTACATTTAATTAATGACTCAACTTCCATTCATTTCACACTCGAACAGAGTGTAGCCTAGGGCCCACCTCAGCACGAATCCACAGGATTTAGGATTTGGTTAAATCTGAGGGGTTAGGGGTGGGGGAGTGGGGGAAAGATTAGTTGAATTAGGTGTGTTAGTACTGGGCAAGAACAAAAGCCTGGCCATCTTGTATCACTCCAGAACCCAGATTGAAATACCTAATGGAATGTCCTAGAATGTTCTAGATTGAAGAACAGTACAATGCTCTAGATTGAAAAACACATAGCTCCCAGACAGGAAGTGTATTGTCTCTTTTATTCAATTAACACGGGATGGATGAAGCTAAGTAATGATAAAAGATTCACAAATACATCAAAAATATATTAGCAATGTTCAGTTTGGGTGTTAATGTGGAAAGAAAATCAAAGGGAAAGGGAGAGAGAAGAGAGAGATTGGAAGGAATGGGTGAGGGGTAGGAAAGGGGAAAATAACCAAAGGCAAAAGAGGATAGAAGGATGAGAAGGAATAAGGAAACAATAGTGTCAGCTTTCTTGGGAAAAAGGAGGGAGAGTGAAAAGCGAAGGGAGAGGAGTGGAGTGGAGAGAGTAACCAAAGGCAAGAGAGGATAGAGGGAAGAATACTTGTGTGTCAGCTTTCTTGGGAAAAGTATGGTTCAACAGTATGACTCAACGTCTTTAGGTTAGGATAATAAGGGAGGCTAAGTCCTCTACTGTCTCAATCAGCGTTGACTTGTTCACATGGTGAAAAACATCTCCATTGGAAGAAGTTCAGCCTTGAGTGGAAGTTTGGTTAGCAACTTCCTGTCAGAAAGACCATATTGATGGATGATTATGGATTGGATTTGTGTATCGCTTTTTCAAAGTGCTCAAAGTGTCTGTAAGCTGACAAACTGAAGTTTGTTGTTTGTAAAATAGACCCTTTGTAAACGTTGCAAATTAAATTCCATCCTAAGACCTGTTTATGCCCCTCCATGAAACACTCAGTTGGTTTAAAAAAACAACTCCTTTAAGTCTTAGTGGACTTACCGCAGCTTTGGCATGTGGGCCAGAGCGGGTAGTACACATAAATAAATAAACAGTCTAGTGCAGTGTAGAGTGTGTCCCATAACACCATTCACCATTCATTACATTTCCCACTTATTATTATGTATGATTTGTTTTTTGAATGGTGTGTGTGTGTGTGTGTGTGTGTGTGTGTGTGTGTGTGTGTGTGTGTGTGTGTGTGTCCTATACAGTACACAGTGTGGACAGCTCTCTGGGTGACCTGGAATGTCTTCATCATCTGTTTCTACCTGGATGTGGGAGGCCTGACCAAGGTAGGCCCAATTCTCTCTGACTCATAAGTCAACTACATGGTAACTACAGAGCAACTGTCCTACATCTTGGAGGTCCGATGACGTGTGTATCTTCCACCATTTAAGATACAGTGTGTTTGTCTGTCGTTATGTTCATGTGTTCTCTCCTTGGTGCTTGAGAGACATTGAATAAAACATGTAGTCATCCTAGAGA
Organism: Hucho hucho; assembly: GCA_003317085.1. Lineage (NCBI taxonomy): Eukaryota > Metazoa > Chordata > Actinopteri > Salmoniformes > Salmonidae > Hucho > Hucho hucho. The sequence goes on along the minus strand of QNTS01008233.1, from coordinate 25,535 downwards.
GGTGGGAACCAGGTGGTGGAAAATGTATTCCAAGACCTTCAGTGTCAGGGTTCAGAGAGTAGAGAGCTCAACCCCAGGAAGATGCCCCGCTGACCCCCTGCCACAAGCACACACACACCGTACCTAAATACCCATCCCACACACACGGATACACATACAGACACACACACCTCACCTACTTACCCATCCCGCCCACCCATCATTCTTGTCACTGTTCGATCAGCATGTGCTGACAGGTCTCTGTTCTACACGCACACACTCACCACTCTATAGCCCCTGACGGACTGCCAGACACACACACACACACACCCTGACAGGTCTCCTGAGTCTCTGTTTCCGTGCCGACAGAAAGTGTTATATTTGGGATTATGATAATTTCCCTTCTCTGCTCCCAATTTGAGCAGTTTGATCTGAGTGCTGAGACTGTTCTCAGCTTGTGTGTGTGAGAGAGAAAGAACAATGGAGGGAGCTTGAGATGGGAAGGTAGGCTGTAGTTAACTGCTCATTCTGCTTTTAGGGAGTTATCATAAGTGCCATAGGTTAGACTGACACGAGTCAGGTATACTGCATATGTCCTAGTTCTCATGACATTGGCTTAACCCTGGGGTCCTCTCTGTCTGATGTGGAGTCACAGTTAGGCTATGTGGGGTTAAATGAGCTCCTCATCCAATTAGAGGACTAACACATAAATGGGCAGTCTGTGCCTAAATGGACAGTCTGTGCCTGTGTGCATGTGTGTGTAAGTGTGTCTTTGGAAATGTGGCTTTGTCTGGTATGCACAAATATTTAGCCAGTTAGAATCTTGGGTTTTATTCTGCCAAAGCTCACACTGCTAAGAAGAGATAATGACATTGTAATAAAACATGACAGAAGATGTGATTGGTTTTCCTTTGTATACTTTGGTCAACTTCACTATATAGAGAGTTCACACAGGCCCACACTATGACTGCACTTCGCACACTCCAGTCTGGTTTCTCCAAATCTCCACTGCTCCCCCAGGGTTCCTTTTAGCAGGTTAAGTGGGGATTTAGGTTTATTGGGATCTCCATTAGCAGCAGCAGCTACTCTTCTCGTCTCGTTCATCAAACATTTGTCCTCCACTCTTTTCACATTCTCCCCCTCATTTTTTCTTTCTCACTTCTTTCCTGTCACACCCTTGCCTGACCCCTTCTCCTCCATTACTTTCTGCTCCACTCCTCTGCTTTGTCTTTGTCTATTCCCTCCCTGTCCTCTGTTGATCAGCTGTTTCTCTTCATCAGACTCAGATGGACTCTGTCAGTGATGGGGATCTACATTGATCTCTCAGTGAAGATGAATACTCATGCCTAACATAGTTGGATTGGTGATTGGTTGTGTATGTGTGTGCGCGTGTGTGCGTGCGTGCGTGTACTCGTAGCGGGCCCCAGCTCTGCCTGGTCTCAGCTGTTATAATGAGGCGTGTAGAGGCCAGAACCTGGGGGCTGGGGCTGGGTTGTAACACAACAGAGGGAAATAGCCTGGCCTCCCAAAATGCATATGGTAGCCAGGAGGAGAGACAGCTAATGAACAACACACACACACATACTGATCTTGATTCTGGCCCCAACTAAACCCTCTATGCACCCCTTACCACCCCCCTTCTGCGACGTGTGTGTGTGTGTGAGAGTGAGACCAAACCGAACGACCAGGAGTAAAACAGGGAAGGGACACAGGGGATATGCTAATTTGGTATAGAGCAGACCTAACTCACTCTATTAAATTAATCAAAACAGGAACATTTTACATTTGGCTAGAAATTCAAAAGGAAATGAGCTCAACAGAGAAAAATGTCCTCCTGTGTGCTACCTATATCCCCCCACTAGAATCCCCATACTTTAATGAAGACATCTTCTCCATCCTGGAGGGGGAAATCAATAATTTCCAGGCCCAGGGACATGTGCTAGTCTGTGGTGACCTAAATGCCAGAACTGGACAAGAACCTGATACCCTCAGTACACAGCAGGACAAACACCTACTGTACCTGGAGGTGACAGCATTCCCTCATCCATATGCTCCCCCGGGTCACAGCTCCTGCAGCTCTGTCGCACGCTGGGTATGTACAAAGTCAATGGTAGACTTCAGGGGGACTCCTACAGTAGGTAGACCTATAGTTCATTTCTTGGTAGTGTTACCGTCATTTACTTTATCACCGACCTCAACCCAGAGTCTCTCAGAGCGTTCACAGTCAGCCCACTGACACCCCTATTAGATCACAGCAAAATCACAATCTACCATGAGGAGGCAATAATCAACCATGAGGAGGCATCGAAGCTGAACAAACTGCATACTATTAAGAAATGCTATAGATGCATGGAGGGTAGTGTAGAAAATTACCAAAAGTGAAGGTGTAAACTTAGCAGTAGGAAACCTGAACAATATATTTGACCTATCAGCTAACACATACAATTTAAATTCCAGCAGAAAACCTAAGACAACAATTGTTGTTAAATCTATTGTGGTGGTTAATTTCTTTACTATCAAATGAAGAGAGACAAACTTATCACACAAGTCAGAGTTATACTTAAACTAAATCTTTATTCACTTATTAAAAACAGAGCTGGTCAATACAACACACACATATAAAGTGAATCGATTGAGTGCTCTACGTTAATGATGGCTGGTTGACGAATCACCCTCAGATGATTCGTTGACACAAAGATACAAAGGTCTTTTAAAGCCAAGATACACCCCCTTCAGTCTACATGACACACAACAGATGTATGGAATGGGTCACAAGGTTAAGATTTGTATGAAATATACTTATAATTCACAGCAAATAGTATCTGCTGTAAAAACTGTTCTCATTGTGTAGAGACCAGGGTCTGGCCCTGGAGTCATCTCTCCCTGATACCTTATAGAACAGAAACATTAACTCATGCTCTGGAATGCGGTATCCCCCAAAGACATCATAAATCTTCCAGAGGCCCATCCTCAGTAGAACACACACAGATGAGCGTTCTAACAACCCCTTATTCTGTTGCATAAAACAACCATTGATGCAATAACAGCATTACTACAATCTTGTAATTTCTCCACCATACTATCAACCAAAAACACAGAGAACCAATAAACCTTGGCTTACGCCTTCACTATGGTGAAACAGTAAAAGAATACAGAAATACACAAAGAAAAAAGAAGTAACAGCATGATGGAAAACAGATCATTGTGATTGGAACACATGACACAAACAACATGAAGAGCTATCTATCCAAAATGGAGATGTATGGATAAGCCACTTCTACAACCTTTTTGGCCAAATAACAAAGAATCAAGAGCAAAAACATGTACATCGTAATTTACTAAACTTAGAATTAGCTATTAAAGACTACCAGAACCCACTGGATTCTCAAATTACATTGGATGAGCTACAGGACAAAATACAACCTCCCCAACCCAAAAAGCCGTGTGGTGTTGATGATATACTAAACTAAATGATAAAATATACAGAACACAAATTCAAACTGTCTGTTCTTAAACTCTTCAACATTACCCTCAGCTCTGGCATCTTCCCTAATATTTGGAACCAAGGCCTGATGACCACAATCCACAAAAGTGGAGACAAATGCAGTCACTAGTCACTTTAAACAATGCCACTTTATATAATGTTTACATACCCTACATTACTCATCTCATATGTATATACTGTACTCTATACCATCTACTGCATCTTGCCTATGCCGTTCGGCCATCGCTCATCCAGATATTTACAGTGGGGCAAAAAAGTATTTAGTCAGCCACCAATTGTGCAAGTTCTCCAACTTAAAAAGATGAGAGAGGCCTGTAATTTTCATCATAGGTACACTTCAACTATGACAGACGAAATGAGAAAAAGAAATCCAGAAAATCACATTGTAGGATTTTTAATTTATTTATTTGCAAATTATGGTGGAAAATAAGTATTTGGTCAATAACAAAAGTTTATCTCAATACTTTGTTATATACCCTTTGTTGGCAATGACAGAGGTCAAACGTTTTCTGTAAGTCTTCACAAGGTTTTCACACACTGTTGCTGGTATTTTGGCCCATTCCTCCATGCAGATCTCCTCTAGAGCAGTGATGTTTTGGGGCTGTCGCTGGGCAACACGGACTTTCAACTCCCTCCAAAGATTTTCTATGGGGTTGAGATCTGGAGACTGGCTAGGCCACTCCAGGACCTTGAAATGCTTCTTACGAAGCCACTCCTTCGTTGCCCGGGCGGTGTGTTTGGGATCATTGTCATGCTGAAAGACCCAGCCACGTTTCATCTTCAATGCCCTTGCTGATGGAAGGAGGTTTTCACTCAAAATCTCACGATACATGGCCCCATTCATTCTTTCCTTTACACGGATCAGTCGTCCTGGTCCCTTTGCAGAAAAACAGCCCCAAAGCATGATGTTTCCACCCCCATGCTTCACAGTAGGTATGGTGTTCTTTGGATGCAACTCAGCATTCTTTGTCCTCCAAACACGACGAGTTGAGTTTTTACCAAAAAGTTCTATTTTGGTTTCATCTGACCATATGACATTCTCCCAATCCTCATCTGGATCATCCAAATGCTCTCTAGCAAACTTCAGACGGGCCTGAACATGTACTGGCTTAAGCAGGGGGACACGTCTGGCACTGCAGGATTTGAGTCCCTGGCGGCGTAGTGTGTTACTGATGGTAGGCTTTGTTACTTTGGTCCCAGCTCTCTGCAGGTCATTCACTAGGTCCCCCCGTGTGGTTCTGGGATTTTTGCTCACCGTTCTTGTGATCATTTTGACCCCACGGGGTGAGATCTTGCGTGGAGCCCCAGATCGAGGAAGATTATCAGTGGTCTTGTATGTCTTCCATTTCCTAATAATTGCTCCCACAGTTGATTTCTTCAAACCAAGCTGCTTACCTATTGCAGATTCAGTCTTCCCAACCTGGTGCAGGTCTACAATTTTGTTTCTGGTGTCCTTTGACAGCTCTTTGGTCTTGGCCATAGTGGAGTTTGGAGTGTGACTGTTTGAGGTTGTGGACAGGTGTCTTTTATACTGATAACAAGTTCAAACAGGTGCCATTAACACAGGTAACGAGTGGAGGACAGAGGAGCCTCTTAAAGAAGAAGTTACAGGTCTGTGAGAGCCAGAAATCTTGCTTGTTTGTATGTGACCAAATACTTATTTTCCACCATAATTTGCAAATAAATTCATTAAAAATCCTACAATGTGATTTTCTGGATTTTTTTTCCTCATTTTGTCTGTCATAGTTGAAGTGTACCTATGATGAAAATTACAGGCCTCTCTCATCTTTTTAAGTGAGAGAACTTGCACAATTGGTGGCTGACTAAATACTTTTTTGCCCCACTGTATATG